>VZTA01002784.1:6037-49330 GCA_013398855.1 Mohoua ochrocephala
AATAGCTCCTGGAATGTTGTCATGAAGGATTACAGCCTGTTTAGAAGAGACAGACTATGAAGGCATAATGGTGGAGTTGCCCTCTATGTGAGGCAACGCTTGAAAAGTATCAAGCTCTGTCTTGGGATGTCTGACAAATGACCTGAGATATGACATGTTAGGATAAAAGGGCAGACTAGTAAGGGTGACTTCATTATGGGATGAGGCAGGAAATGGATGAGGCCTTCTGCAGGCAGCTTGAGGAAGCCTCACAGTAACAGGCACCAGTTCTTGTGGGGGACTTTAACTACCCTGACATCTGCTGGAGAATCTACACAGCAAAGCACTAACAGTCCAGGAGGATCCTGGAAAGCATCGATGACAACTTTCTGACACTGGTGGTGGAGGATCCCGCAAATACTGGTGTACTGCTTGACCTCACACTAACAAACAGGGAAGGCCCTGTTTACGATGTAAAGGCTGGGGGAACCCTAGCTTGTAATGACCATGAGATTGTGGAGTTCAGTACTGGGCAAGGAGGAAGCAAGGTAGCAAGTAAGATTGTGGCCATGAACTTCAGGAGAGTTAACTTTGGTGTCGTCAGGGATATTCTTGGAAGAATCCTGTTGGAAGAGGCACTGTAGGGAAGAGACGTCCAAGAGAATTGGTTGATATGGATTGAAAAGTTGGTTGATAAGGTTCACTTCCTCTAAGCTCAAGAATAATGCATTCTGGTGAGCAAAAAGTCTGGCTAAGGAGTCAAGAGAATATAGTAATGACTAACCCAGCAGTTAATCTTCTCTGGTGCACATAGTGTGACTCTTGGGGATGATCCTGTGCAGGAACAGGAGTTGGACGTGATGATCCTTGTGAGACCCTTCCAACTCAGCATATTGTGTGTTCTGGTGTGTGTACTAGGGAGTAAGTAATTGTTTTATACGAATGAATTGTTTTATAGAGTGAAGAACAGTGATTTCATGCAGAGGAACCTTGAAAGCGTGAATTTTTGTCATCTCAAAAACCATTTTCTCTATATACCCTGTATTGTCTTCTGTTTCATATTCGGCTTCTTAACTGGTCTGGGATAGAGAATCTTTGTTCCACACTTGCCCAGTATCAACCATACTTAACATTTCACCTCTCAGGTTCAGTCCTTGAGTACTATTTCCACACCAAAAGGAAATGGATACTATTAGGTCATAAATCCCTATAAGCTCTTTGTCTCCTTCTTGCAGAACTAGTATTGGAACACAGATGAAGTCCAAGCCAGAGCCATTTGAATTGGCATTAATCTAAAACTAATATAGAAATCAAAGCAAGACAGCATTGATCAAAAATACATCTGATGAGAAGTATATATCAAGGGAAAGAAAGAATACAGTTCATAATATTGATAATATTCTTTCATGAAATGCAATATGAACTATCTGAACATGAACCTCACAAGAGAAATCTATTCAAGATGTGCATCTGAGGAAAACAAATCTTTTATTCTAATGTGACAATGGTAGTCAGGTCATGGAATATGTAATATATATATCTCCTGTAGGTTATGCTTGGTTAAAATTATAGAGAATTATATTAATCAAAAAAAGACATAATTTTAATCTACATCTTAGATAATGCTCATCTCAATGTGTTAGACTGATAACTGAAAAATCTGAGTGGAGTGGACCCTATGCATATGTTTAGAGAAAAAAGAGAAGTTCTACCAAAAAATCAAAATAATTTAAAACTGTGTTTCTTTTTCATAATGAAAAAATTGACAAAAATAATGTCGCAGAAAGCTAATCAGAAACTCAAGGAATGTATATGCACTGAATCTCTGTTACTGAAATGGACTGTTCCTGCAAAAATTTAGATGCCTCTTTCCATGGTTATTTGAATAGAACTGTGTGAAACAGGAAAACCAATTATCAAAATCCAGTCATTCCATCCTAATTTCTGAAGCATCAAGTCTGATTGCTATATTTATAAAAGAAACTGAAGGGGGTTTTCAAATTATCCAGACAAAATTTCTTTCTGTTTTTCCTGATACCTGTAAAATGGCAAAGCTAATATATTTTGTTGAGAAAATAGCAAATCCATGTGCAGAATAGCAATTCACATATAATGTCCTTCATATAGAGGGTTATGAGATATGGCAGCTGAAAGCAAAGAGCTGTGTAAAGAGATTTCTGAAACACTGATTTGTTGTAGTCACAACATGTTATGAAATGAAAGAAAGTTGAAGAATAACAATGTCTCTGTATCAGTTCAACACATGCCTTTCTAAATCATGTAAACTAAACTTTTCATGCTTTAATTTTTTCCTGCTGCAAACTCAGACACGCTTCTTCTTTCGCTCTTCTCCCTAAGAGAGAGATGAGAGAAGTTATGAATAAAGACATGTACACATACAAACTAAAATCTTGTTTTCACGTGCCAGATTAGGTAGCAATCTGAGATTGACATCAATTCTTCTGTTTCTATGCAACAGGATCATTTTCAGTCATGCAGGAGCAATCTGAAATTAGCAAGATGGGAGGAAAATGTGAAAGGAAGAAAAAATATGAATTATATGTGTGGTAGATTAGATCTACACAGAAGTCATTAAAAGGGAGCTATTGAATGGAAAACATGACTAATACAACAGAGTATAGTAAGGCCAGAAACCTGAACTGAAATGGAGTAGTGTGTTGAAGGTGATCAGTAGAGTCAATTGAGATAAAAATAACAGAGTAGAAAAGTATTAAACAGATTTAATATTGTAATTATAGAACAAGTCTCAGTAACAGTATGGAAATAAGTATGGATTATGTGTAGGAATGACAGAACAAGGATGCTGGTATTTTGTGGGTTATACAATGAAAAGAGATGGTTAGTCACCCTACTAAGAAGAATCTTAGTGATTAAAATTAAGAGTTCGATCAACGTAAGTCTAACTGTTATAGAGGATGGATCCTATCAGCAGGACAAATGGCTGGTTGGGTTCTATTGTCAGCATTATTTGCTGTTATATTAATAGATTCGTAGATTACCCATCAAGAAAGGGTCATGTAGTCTGACCTTCTGTAAAGGAAAGAACTTTTCTAAATTAATTCCAGTTTGAACCAGGACAAGTCCTCTGGAAAAATGAAATAAAATCTTATCTCAGTTTAAAAAATCTGAGTGATGATAAATCTAGCACTCCTCTCAGTAATATGTTCCAAAGGTTAATATCTTCACTATTTAAAAAAAAAAAAAACCTCCATTTTTTTTTCTCCTAACCTGAATATATTTATATTCTACTTTCTGCTTAGATGTGCTGGCGCACTGACATCTCTGGTCTCTTTGTGACTACTTATGGGCCGTAATGAGGTTGCCTTTTAACCTCCTTCTTGTAAAGCTAAAGAGATAGAAAGTCACAATGTGACTTTTAGTTACTCTTTTAATCATTCCTGCAATTCTGCCATGAACAAAGTATCATCTTGAGTATTCTTGAATGGAGGCATCAGATGCAGACAGAAGCTGTGGAGGTCATTGGCTCAGTGGCAAATGCACCGACTATACGTATACTGCTAAAGATGTGCTGCCCGGGAGTGATTCCAGGCCTCCAAGCCAAGAGTTGCAGATTCTCCTGTATCCACGTGAGTGATGAACCCTTCATCGTGGAGTGCTGTGACACTGCACTGCATTGGACAAAAGTATCTTCTGGATTTCCTGTGATACACCCTTGGCCTCAGGATGAAGCTGTAGTGCTTGAAAATTAGTATTGTTTCATTGGCTTTCAGAAATGATATTTTTGTGTTTCAGGTATAACATTAAGCATATGTAGCATATAAGTATCTATTTTCCTTCCAAGAAGGAAATCTGAAGAATCAGGGTAGGCCTTATAGGCTAAGGCAGGGTGAAGGAGGCAGAATTTTGTGCAGTTTTATTCCTTATTTTCCTACACGGAATAGTCCCTGGAGCAAAGTAATGAGAGTTCTACATCTAGATTATATGCAAAAGCAACCAGTTGGTTTGCTTCAAAAGAGAATGCAGGAGTGAACCAAGTTACATGTGGAGCGGACCAAAGAATCAGACCCCTGGGAACTAAGCTATTTGACAAGGAAAACGTATTCCCAATCTCCTATCATTCGTGCCAGTTCTTGTCTGTGCAAGAATGGTATTGGTCTGTTTGCCCAGAGAGAAGCTCCACTAGAAGTTTGAAATACTACTGCTTCTCTAACCAGCATCTCACACACTGCCAATAGACTGTAGAGAACAGTTTACAGTCTCCTATTGAGAAAACTGACGTTCTGTGTTAAAGCATGGAGCTATTTGTCTGATGGAAAATTTGGCCTAGAACATTTTCCAGCTGTTAATTGGATAGGTCCAGAGTATTAACCTCATTTGTTCTGAAGTAAGGTAAGATAGAAGAGAAGCTGCATTATAATTTTTCTCATTTTATTCCCAATAATGAGCACAAGTGTTATTTCTGAGCTGAAAACTATCTACCTTATTCAGTATTAATATTCTTAAGCCTTCCTGTTTAAAGGTAGAACATGCTAAAAGTAGAGTCAAATCCTTGAGCCCTGTATATTTTAAGAATATATAATAATAACAACATTCATTTAGTTTTTATCACAGAATGTTTATATTTATTTTCTCATCATTTAGCATGAAATTTTCAATCTTCTAAGCAGTTCAGTGAAGTTATTAGGTCTTCTGGTAAATTGTCAGATACTCAAAGCTATGAGAAACTACTGTACTTCATTGAGATATCAAATAAAGAAACAAAACACTGAAAATACTGGTTTATGGCAGTAAAATACTCTAGCCATTTGAAAATTGAAGTGCATGGGGTTCTATGTCAACTTATATGACAACAGCTGATGTATATGCCAAGGTTGCCACAATCCAGCTGCACTGACAAGGGTCAGAAAGTTGCTTTTCCTTCAGCTTCATCAAAGGCTAAAATAATTTTGTGATGAACCTTCGATCTGCTCCCTATTTGATGAACTCAGAAGAGAAGCATTTAGACGATGTCTTGTCTCTCAAACAAAGACAAAATTGACAGCAGCCTGTCCCTACCACAACTGCAGGAATTTGGGTTGCAAGAAATCCATCAACTATGCATGCCGAGAAAAGAGCCTCATCATTTTGTACATCTAGAATGCAATTACCTCCAGCATGACTGTCTGCCTCCAGAGCAAGAATTTTTTTCCTTCTGTGGGAGCTTTTGTGTATTCCCTCATCTGTACAGCAATGAAAGTGCATGTCTGAGGTTTGAGTTTGGATTTAGACCACTTACAGATGTCTGCTTGTTTGCTTTTAAACCTGATATTCATTCTTCAGTGTAAGCTGCCTCATCAGCCTATTTACTACTGCTTTTTAATTTTGCCTGCTGAAATAACTGGACTCTCAGTTTTAAGGACTTCTGCATTATCAGCAGGTTTGATTTGTTTCCTGTAGTGCTGCTGGGTAGGTCACTTGTGTTATTTGAAGGTAACACAGGACCAAAGAGCTACACCTGGTAAGCTCAAGTTAGATACAATTTCTATTTTTGCCCTGTTTGCATTTTCTAACTTTTACCTTCAAGCCCTCTCTCAATTTGTAGTCTGTCCATGTTTTCCAGAAATGAACAGTAGAACTGTGGCACTGTTAAATTCTCAGAAAATGATGCATCAGAAGTATTTGCCTACTGAAAAAGTGAAACCTTTCACCCCTATATTTCAGATTATTGGGTAATTAATGATGATAAAAGACAGAAATACACTTTTATGTGATCATTTTAGTAAGTTGTCTTCCCTTGGTTACTAGTGATCATCTCTTCTGATTTAATAGTGGTTTTTTTGCCTCAAGGCTTGAAAAATCAATGTTTTGTAGTGTTTTCCCCTTTCTGGTATTAAACTCTGAATTTTTAGTAATTTTCTGTGTTTTTAGCCTTTGATTTTAATATATTAAAGGCCTTCTCTTGTTTTGATCCCTTGGCTAGAAAGTATTGATATTTCAATTATGTCCTTCCATGCGGTTGAGTAACAGCTCTTTCCCTTATGTAAATGTACTGTAAGATACTTAAACTATACCTACACCAATAAATAAGGGTCACATAATGGATGCTTTATTGCTCACTTGACCTCCTGGGAGGCTGATCAGGAGCTTTACAGCAGACAAATACAGATGTTTGTATCCAAATGTCTCACATGGACATTAGATATACATAAAATTCTGTTTCAAAGGGTCTGTTTCTTCCTCTACCTTATTCCTCTGCTAAAACACAGCTCTCTGCTAAAAGCATCTATTCTTCCATTACTTTTTTCTTCCTTTAAAGGAAAAAACCCTCAGCCCTGCTTGTTAAGAGTGTTTAAATAAAAGGTTTTATGACAAATCTACTCACTGTGATTTGGCAGAGATCTTACCTGCAATCTTCCTAGCTTAGAAATACATTTACCCAGTCTTATATAGATCTGTAGAATAAATTTATCTCTTTCAGTTTAAAGACTGTCCAAACCCTTGGTACCTACCAAAAGGTTTGGGTTCTGTGGGGGGGTTTTGGTGATTGTTTTTTATTTTTCTATATTTTTTTGTTTGTTTTTTTTTAATCTATATTATCTATATCTATATCCTAGTGAAGGTTTTTCTTGCATTTGCTTTCCTTCTTGCTCTGCTTGATGAATTTTTCACACCATTTTTCCTTTACAGAGCACATCCCATTGCCTTGAAGAATAATAGTCTTGTCTGTCCTCCAGAGATTTCTACTTGCCAGCTGGTACAAATACTGATCAATACTCTGTGTTACTGGCTACAAATTTCTTTCACAGGATGCACAAAATTTGACACAATCCATTCCATTAAGGAATCCAGAGTGGTGTATGAGGCACTATGTCCTTGTTCAGACCATCCTCTTGTACATCCTGGGCTGAGCTCTGATCCTTGTCCCCAGCCAGTTCCAGAGACCCACGCCATGCAGGGAGGAGGTGGCTCCCTCATCCTCCCTCATGGTGCCAAATGCCTGCACACGGCAATTTAGGGCTTTTGCATGCAGATCAGGGAGTTGCTGAGACCCAGCCAGGAGGAAACAACTGGCACAGGGTGAGATCTGGGCAAATGCCTCCTCTGCTTCAGCAGCTTAGACAGGACCCATTCCATCCCCGTCACTGTGCAAAAGCTCTTCTTGGGGCAAGCATTGCTCCTAGTGAATTAGAGGTGGGGTTTATACAGTAGCATAAATGTTAGCACACATTCCAGGTTTAAAGCGGCTTAAATACAAAGCAATAAGGTAACACAAGAGGGAGCAAGTCTCCATTCCACCTGTTGAAATGAGGATGCTGCTGCTTCAGAGCCCAGGAAGAGAGCCCGCAGGACGAACCTACTGTAAAGTGACCAGCTATAGGCTATATACTGTTGCCTACTGCTTGCCCAAACTCTGTAATCCAGATGAAGTATCCCAAAGATATTTACATGTGAACTGAAAATTCCGTGTCTGCTTTTCCACATGCTCTCTGTGAGAGCTCTCTGTTCTCTATATAAGGCAATTCTCCTGCTTATTAAGGAGAAATAACCAAACATATTAATCTGAAAAAACAAAAACATTCTTCATTGTCTACCAATGTTCTTGCTACAATATCTTAGAGTGTTGTTTGTAGTTTTGCTTTCATTCATACACCACAATAAACATAATTTTTAAGAGGCATTTTATTTTTTAACATCTGTAGTTTTACAAGATTTCTGTGATAAATTAGTCACTTAAATTGACCTGTCTTACATACAATACAGCTGAGGCTGGTACTTAGCCCTGTGAAGATACTAACAGTGCAAAGATGGAAGAAAATCTTGTAAACCATATTACGATGTACTCTTTGTGGGAGTAGGCTTGCTGCTGTACATTCTCTCATTGGAACATTTAATCTCATCTTCTGTCAAAAAGGCATGCTGGCAAAAATATCTTGTCCTAACCCCTATCCTAATCAAACAGCAAGGCAAGAGAGCTCATGCCAGTGGGCCAGTACTAGGTGTACAGAAGCTGGAAGCCTTGTCAGAAGTCTCCCCCTTCCTGAGCACCGCTGAGAGTGCTCATGGGTCAGAGCAGCCAGCTGAGGAAAGGGGTGCTGCCAGCTCACCAGTCAGTTCCTACAGACCACTGGTGGCCAAGGGAGCCCTATGGTGACAACAAAACTTCCCTTGGCGCTTCAATGAATAGAGAGAATAGAACAACAGATAGTAGTGTCAGTCACTTATGGTGTGACTGACATGTGACTGTGACACATCAGCAGCTACAGGACATATCAAATTAACTCTATATCTGCCCAAATGAACTTACAATTAGATGTTATCTGATTTTATAGACATCGATACGGGAATACACTTACGTGATTATTTGTATATGGCTGGTATACCAATGGCATCCTGGCCTGCATCAGAAATAGTGTGGCCAGCAGGACCAGGGAAGAGATTCTCTCACTCTACGAGGCACTGCTGAGGCCACACCTTGAGTAATGTGGCCAGTTCCAGGCCCCTCACTGCAAGAAGGACATTGAGGTGGTGGATCGTTTCCAGAGAAGGTCGATGAGGAGTGGCTGAGGGAGCTGGAATTGTTTAGCCTGGAGAAGAGGAGGCTCTTATTGCTCTCTACAACTCCCTGAAAGGAGGTCGTAGCCAGGTGGGGTTGGCCTCTTCTCCCAGGTAACCAGCAACAGTACAAAATGACGTAGTCTTAAAGCTGCACCAGAGGAGGTTTAGGTTGGACGGTAGGAAGAATTTCCTCACAGAAAGGATGATTGTACATTGGAATGGACTGCCCAGGGTGGTGGTGGAGTCATCATCCCTAGAAGTGTTTAAGGAAAGACTGAATGTGGCACTTAGTGCCATTGTTTATTTGACATGGTGGTGTGTGATCACAGATTGGACTCAGTGATCTCAGAGTTTTTTCCAACCTAATTGTTTCTGTGATTCAGTGGTTTGTGGTTCACATGTCAGAGTCATCTTTCTTCTGTCTTCTTCTCTACTGCTGAACTCCCCTCTGTCATTCAAGATGACATGCAAAACTTACTATTCTATGGTTTGGAGGCTTTATCACATCCAACTGGGACAGCCAACTTTCCCTTCCATTTTGTCCTACTTCTTGCAGCCTTCCCACGCCCCCATGTAGTTTATATAATAATTTGGGTTAAATGGAATTGAGGTATTTTTACAAGGTAAGTTTTTCTCTCTTCTATACCTCACTGTCCTGTGGCCTGTTGTTTCAGATCCTGCAACACAGTCTGAATAATATTTCCAGCTGATTAGGTGGGATCGTGATGTGCTGCAAAGACTCTTAAGGAATGCAAGTCCACAAGCAGAATCTTAGGAAACCTGATAAGCAGCATGGAGATGTTGGACTGAGCAGAAGTTAATGTGTTTAGAGGAACCCGTGGTTGCAGAATCACTGTCTCATACAAAACATTGGGCAGGAGCGGTCAACAGGGCCTATAAACCCCTTTAGAGCTCATAATCAGCACTCTATGTTAGGCAAATATAGCCTAATTCCCTCCCCTGTTCCCTGCAAGTGGGAAAATTGAATTTGCTGATTGAATATCCTGTTTCCCTGCAGACTGTTATGATAGCCAACATGTCATATGAAAAGAGGAACGCAGACAGATAGCTAAAGACTTTTTTTTCTGCGGGTGGGAATAGCTTGCACTGAGGTGGATAATAGAGTTGCTATCCTTACCTGTTTGCCCCCTGAAGTAGCTTTAGAACTGCCAGAGTTAAGTGAACTGGAATTCAGTTCATGGATTTAGCGATTACGAGAAGTGGCGTTTCTGAGGCCAGACTGGTGCAGCACACCGACTTTGGTTGATTTTAAAATGCTTGGCTTTAAACTTCTTGGCACCTGTTTCATAGGCAGCTCTGTCAACAAATGGGATGAAAGAAACTTCTCCAACACAATTTGATGAGAATAAGCAGACACTTCTTTATTGGGGGTACCAGGGACAGGGGGGATAACTCCTCTGAAATGTGTCCCACTCTACAAACAAAACCCACTCCTTTTATATACTTTTTCTGCTAAATCGTTGTTACATAAGGTCTTTTACATACTCTGCGTACTACGACCACTCTTAAATTTAACATTTACATTGATTGGTTCCAATAGTTAATAACTGCATCAATATTCTTATCCTAAAACAATCATTGGCTGTTTCTTCTGAGGTCTATGGATTGGAATCCTTGATGTTAAAATCAAGATAAGGGTAGTGGGTTTCCAAGCAGAGTAACTGATGAGGATGACAGTCTCTAAGTAGTTTCTTAACTGAAACATAAAGGTCCAGTAACTTCTTGGCGAGGTTTCTACGGTTACACATTCCAAACACAGCACTCCTGATATTTCTATACCTGATACTTCACAGTTTTCTACTTATAATCATAGCTAACCCTTTTATATGATTTAATTGATTATTTGATCAAAATATTCATAACAGCTCTGTCAGCAGACAGAGGAATGAACAGAGATGAGCTGCAGCCCAGTCAGCCTTCAGAAAGCAAACTTTCAGTCTCCTGAGGTGAAGCTCTAGTTTCCATCATGGGCACTTCTGGAAGGGGGGAGATTCCACTATACTTTCAGGGTCAGTTTGGCTTTGAAGCATACAACATTTAACTTGGTTTTTGGTGGCTCTGACCTTGACAGTGCTGCAATTTCTAATTAGAGTTGATTTCAGATACCCTTGTCCTTTTTTATATGGTAAAAATTGTTCTGAGTGACTGCACGGAACTGTGCTACACAGTTTTGATCAGGGTCCCAACACACGTTAATACACATAAAATAATAAAAAAGAATGACCTTTATTAATTTGGATCACCTCTAATTAAATTTTGACTCTCTCTCTTTTATGAAAGAAAATGTAAACTTTTTTAATTTCATTAAAAAATTTTATGAATTTTATATATTTTAGGAGAAGGATATATAAAGCTTCACTTTTTATGCTTTATTTTTCTGAATGCTGGCTTTTACACAATTTCATAAGGTACCAAAATATTTGTAGCCTGAATGATTAGGTCTTGTCAGAAGGTGAAGAACACAAATCAATCCCGTGTTTCTTCAATTTTTTTCCCAGTTCACATTTTGAAGGATAGTGCTAATGACATTTTTACTTGGAAAATTAATAGTTCCTAAACAAACACAATTGCTAAAATCTACAAACAAGTAATAAATAGTAGAGGATATGCAGAGTCAGTTTAAAAATAAACACATAAATGTTTGCAATTGTTTCAATAAAAGTTTTGAATATTTTAAATTATACAGGGATCTGATATTGTAACATTGTCTGAGATTGCTGAAAGTATTTGGGATTTGTGTTCCTAACTATGCCTTTTATTTCATCACAGCAGCTAATTATTGCACTCTAGCAGATATTTAGTTCACGTGAGATAATCTAAGTCACTGTTAATGTCATAGTAGTAATTGATCAAAAATTTTTTGTAATCACATATATTTTCCAAGTGTATTTGTGCCCATTGAACGAGAAAGTGTGGTAACATATAAAAATTTGCTTTTTAGTTGAACTTTCATAATTTTTAATTTTGGTGAAAAGGAAATTTTTAACCTGAAAAGAAGTATCAGAGTTCACAGGAGAGAGTTATAAAAAAATATATATTTTGGTCACTGACCTCAATTTTTGTACCAAAAACATTACTTATGTATTTTCCTTTGCACGTTTCTTATGAGGAAATGGACTATGCATCCATTGCTTCTGACCTGTATCTGGAAATGCCAGGGTCAGTGTTGATTGTCCCAAATGACCCAGATATAGTCCCTGACCAGGGAAACTCTGGGTTGGGAGAAAAAGCTGAAGGGTCTACCCCAAGGGCTCTGCCCTTCCCTGTGTATCAGCAGCAGACACCTTATCCAGCATCAAAGGTCATTGTTTTTAAAGGAAGAACCAGACAACTTTGAAAAGGTGAAGAGATTATGGAAGACAACTATTTATGAAACTAGAGTTCTCTTAATAGCACGAAGGGGCTGAAGCTTGCTTTGCCTCCTTACTTCTTCTCAGGACAATTACTTGTGCCTGGAACTCAGTGAGCTCATATCTGTTGCACTGCAAACTGTGGAGCCAAGTGTGAAATGTCGAAGGATGGGAGGTTGGAGGAGTTCATTAAATTACCTCCCAGTTCACCATCTGCTCTACAGCTCTGTGAGGCAGTTCAGTTTCTTTGACAGTCTGACCTTTCTGTTTAAATAGGTTGGCCTGCCATGGAGATGGTCTTCTGGGGCTTTTGAGGCCAAAAATATTTTGTGCTTAGTAAGACACTTTTAAGATCCTTTAAGTTAAAACTTCCATTTGTAGTCGTTCAGATTACTTTTAGCTGTCATTCACCTCTTGTACTTATCCTCGCTTGTCCAGCCTTGCTGATTTCTTTCTTGATTTTTTTAAATGCATTTCTTGTCCAGATAACTTCCTGAAGAACAATCAGGATCAGACATGGAAAAGTGCAATGCCTTTAGGCAGTTTCTCTTTTTAACTTCTTTTCCCAATTTTCTGAGGATCAGTCACGATGGGCACTCCCTCCCTACTCTTTCAATAGAATGCTCGGTAACATCTCCAGTACCTTTCCCAAGAGGTTAATTTACCATTTTCAAGTTTGAGAATAAGACCTTACATGTGTAATTTATATCTGGTTTCTGAGATAGATAGATCTGTATCCATATACATGCACAATTTTTTTAAGGCTTCACCCGTTTGTTAGCTTGCTTTTTAAAAAAAAGCCTTGGCAAATGCCTTTGCTCTATGCTGCATCTTTACAACAAGTGACTTCATCAGGAAAGGCAGAAAAGGAAGAAAAACCCACAAAAACTTGCAAAATAAGCAGCGCACAATACAGCACATAAAAAACAATAGCAAGACTAATTAAAATGTGGTCCACATCATTCCGAACTGCATCAAGTGTCAGAAATAGCAAGCAGTCCAATCACATTTAGAAATAATTAATGGGAACTCTGTAGTAAATTAACATAATTAATAACATTATAATTACAGGAATTATACATGCAATTACTAAGAAACAATCCACATTAGCAAGAGACATTTGTTACTGCATTTGTGTTTACATAATTCACAATTGTATCTCTCACTGAAAGTTATCCCAAGATAAATGGCAGCTAACCAGTATTAGAAAATATCAAATCAGTATTCTTGGGATACTAGACAGCCACAGGGGAGTTGAATGATTGGTTTTTCCTTAGTGAAGGTTAATTCACCAAAAAATACCCTATCAAACACAGAGTTTGGGTTGTCTCAAAGTTGCTGGGATTCAAGCTGTAGGACTTCATGCTTCTCATACAGCATTTCAGAAGGCAGCACACATGCTCAATTTAGGATAAAAAAATGTTACATTTTTAATCAATACTTAACCAACCCCACCTACCTCACCCAAATGCATCTCACCTTGTCTTGCTCTACTTTTTCTGTGCAAGGATTGAGTAAGTGGCTCTAACATCTCTGTTGGATCTATGAATGCATTGCTTTTCTGCTTTATGTAAATAATTTGGATGTATAGATACTGGAACTGAGTTTTTCTGCTTGTGTGTTCTAACCTCCAGGATGGTTCAGTGCTCCATATGAGACATCTCACACATACCTAATTTAAAATTTTCTGAAAGGAAAGACTGTTAAGCTGTTCACCTGAAGCAAAGGATACAAGTTCAAATCTGTTCTTCCTCTAATGCAGGAGAGGGAACAGAATATATTTTTTCTTACATTCTTTATATTCTAGTAAAATGAGTTGAGTATTATGAGACATAATACCCTTAATGATGTCTTCATGGAGTTTTGTTTGTTCTGGGAAGTATTTAAATAATCATTCTGATACCCGTAGGAAGCTGGCTGGACCCTTGTATATATTACTGGCATTTGAGTAAAATTCTCGTTTTCCATCACTCAGCAACATAATTTATTTACTCAGGGCTTATGTATCTTCAATTTTCATTCAATTCTCTAGTTATGTTGAAATTGTTATGCTTTCAAGGCACTAAATATAAAAGAATAAACTGGAATTCAGTAGAGGCACACACAGGGTCACTTGTAGGGTGTTTACTTCTATCTGTAATGAAGTTCTAGAGATGTATAGGACTCCATGCCAAAAGCTGTAGAAGTAAGATTAGGTTTTCAGTTCAGTATGCATTTAAACTCATAATTAAAATGTTGTCCACATTTTAATTTGCAATGAAAGAATTGGGATTAAGAAGAAACAAAATAGTTGCATCCATGGAAAGACAACAGGCTTCTGTGTGTTCCATATATAACACAGTAACCCTATGGTCAATTCTGAATTTTCACACGGGGGAACTTATATTAAATCTAAAATATATTAAATGTGAACAGAGAATACAAAGTTAGTGTTGATGGAATTGAAAATAAGCTTTCCCACTTTGAGAGGAAGTCAAAATATGCTTTCAATAACATTAATGAGTAATATAATGCTGGTGCTCCTTAATAATTAAATCACGCATCAAAAATTACCATGCTATGCTGAATTTCTTTGCCCACAATTGGAAATTCTCAAATGGTTTCTATTGTTCCAATAGTAGTCTTGTATTGTAACCTAAGAGTTAAAAATATATATTATAGGGTCTATTGACTTTGTGGAACTTTCACGACCTGCTTTAGCCAGGTAAAGTAGCCAGCCAGGATCCCAGCACTGAAAACACTCCACATCAGGTGGAACCACCCTCTCCAGGAACTTACTCCAACCTGCTGATGACAAAGGCTACAGAGAATGCCTTAGCAAATGGACAATTAGGACAGCCAAAACTGGGTGGTGTCAATGCTTATCCCCATTTCAACGCCCGACATGAGCACACTGTCTCTGCATACAACGAATGTCAAGTAACCTTTGGAGAAAGCCTTGAGTTCCCGGTGTCTGTTTCTTCCTTGCTTCCCGCTTCCTTTTCCTTGCAGTTTGCTAGAGGAGTAGAGAAAGAATTTAAAATAATTTAAGTGCTTAAAGTGTCAAACTGGTATCTAAAGGGATTTTCAAAAGTGGTTAACTGCTGTTGGAGTTACAAGATGTATCTTCAAAGGAACCTGTGAAGAGAATTTTCCTTTAAATCTGTGAAAATCAGAAAATTCTTGGAAACCTCATGTATCATCCATACTTTCTAGGTACCTGAACACTTCTACAAGTTTGTCCAACAGTCCTTTGTAAAGGTTCTTCTTCCATACTGCCATATTGACGTTTTCCACAGATTTAGCTGGAAAACAACTCCAAAAGTGTGTAAATTCCCCAATATTATTTTTAATTTCAAAGATGTGTTTTCTGTGATTTCTGTGACAGCGTGGTGCATTTCATTATATTTTTGAACAGCAGGATAAGAGAAAGGTCAAAAAGAGGTCATTAACAGGTTGAAGGGGATTCTTTCATGCTCAGCACGATAATGGGTGTGCACACGTAACATACGTAGAGCAAAAGCCCATTGAAACAGAACATAAAGTTTTTAACTTTTGAGGGACTTTACGTCGTATTTTGCATTAAAATAAAAAACAGTCCGTTTTTATTCAAAACCAAATCAGTATAGCAAATTAAATACCTCCTTTCATGTGTTGCAATCCTTCATTTGACATTTCCGCTAGTATTTGCTACCATAAAGAACTCCATGGGGGATTCCTCCTAAGCAATATGGTAAATTATAAGATGCTAGGCAGCAGAAGAACAGTTATACAGCGAAGCCTATCAGTTCTGCAGGTTTTAAACCATAGCTGGTTAGGTTTGACTGTGAAGTAATAGGAAAGTCCACAAGACTGATTCTGAAGAGAAGCCTTTCCAGTCTCTGTAAAGAACTTTGGTAAGTATAGGACCCTTCACCCATTCACTGTACTTTGTTTCTGATGTTGCAAATCCTGTTGCTGTAGCTATGTAATATTTTTTCAATTACCTTTGCAAAGAATAATCTATCATCTTTTCTGTGGAGCAGGCTTGAGAGTTTGGACTTATGTTCTGCCTAGAAAAATTAATTACTGTGATAAACTCCCTAGACATTAATCTACTTTCCGAGGAGATTTTAAGCCTTCATTATCTCTAAGAGGGGGTTACACCAGTTCTTGTTTTCTTGCTAACTACTTACTGTTGCCTGTCTGTGCTCCAAAACATTACTGGCAGAACAGCATATATTATTTATGTTCTTAGGGGAAGAGCCAGTTTTGATAACAGAGACATGCATCTTCTGGTTGCGTATCACTAGGCAGACTTGTCCACAAGATAAATTAAAGTGTGTTTTAATAGTGGCTATAACAGAAAACTACTGACTTGCCCAGTTCTCTGAGTATAGGGATCTTGTGGTTGACTTTCAGAGCTTAGCTGGCACTCAGACATGAAGGAAGGCAGTGACTCAGGTCAGAGGGAAAATCTTAAGAGTGGCAGAACAGGTACTGCAAATAGCAAGAAAGCCATCAAGAATGGCATGTATTACATTTACTTTGTCCAAATTTAATTTAGAACAAATTGCTGCTGTGTAGAAATAATAGGAGAGGGACCAGGATTTAGAAGGATTTGAAACATGACTTAGTAAACAGTATTTTTATTTTCTTTAAATTAAAGGTGATGTGAGTGTTGCTACTTAAGGATGGCTATTTACACTGCTAGTCTATCACCGCAAAAACTCACAGCTGTCTGCTTTTCTGTGTTGTGTTGAACGTAAGAGTGGGAAATTGATGCTCCTTCCATTTACCCCCTCACTCCAAATTCTTTTCCAGGGAGGCCGAAAATGCATCAAATTCTTATATGTCTTGAACTCAGAAAAATATCCAACTGCTCTAGACAGTATGAAGAGGCAGGGCTAACTAGTTCAGTTACAAGAACTAGTTTCTGGGTAGATGATGCAGATGACAAGGGATAGGTATATTTTTCTGCCTAGCTTACCTGTAAGTTCAAGAAGCAGCAAATTGTTCCTCATTAATTAATTTAAAAATGGAGGAAGAGAGGGGAAAGAAGTACTGATTAAATACATACTGCAAGAGTTAATAAAGGGAAAAAAAGTTCACAAAAATGTTATGTCACTGTTGGAATTCAAAAAGCAGATGTATTTGGGATTCTCAATAAATCGTTATCCAGTAGCTGTTGGAGAAACTACTAGACTGAGAAAATAGGCTTCAGGAGGCAACCTCATTGCTTTCTGTAACTTGTTCAGGCAGAGCACAGAGAAGCCAACTGCTGGAAGAATTATTCCAAAGGACTTGTGCTGCTGCCATCACCTCATAGGTTTTTAAAGTGCTAGTGGCTCCAATTAAGAGCACAGAAAAAGTATGTTTCTGTTTCTAAGGGTGGACTAGTGAATATGTATCCTTGCAAGTGGGAAACTTGAGATCTAAGGAGGCCTAGAAGTCCTCTGCTTATTGTGCACGGTTTAGTTCTATATAACTAACACAGAGTTTGGGGAAAATACATAAGAAGAAAACTGAGTGTCTGAATTCTGTTGTTATCAACTAACATTACTCAGATTTCTGGGGTTTTTTCTTTCTTTTTCTTCTCTTCTCTCTCAAGTTATAACTTGCGTTATAGCTCATTAGCTAAAGTCAGCTCTTCACTGCAATTACTTCAGTAAGAAAACCCAGATATTTTCTATTTTTTCTCCTAAATTCTGCCTTTTTATCTGTACAGAAGTGATTAGTCCGCTCACTGAAAATATCTTTATTTCTCCATATAATTATAATAAATAAACAATCCTGTCTTACCATTTCTTACATACAAAGCTTTTACTCAGGCTGGAAAGTAATTATCAGTGATGAATTCTTATTAAAGATAGTCTATTCTGCTAGCACTATTAAAAGATTTGTTAATTTAATTCTTTGCATTCCTGTGTTCCTCTTAATCTCAAAACAACCTGAAGTTATTACTGTTTAGAGCAGGTTTGCAGATTTCTGTAGGCCTCTATTACCCCATTAAGTCTTCTACCAATAAATCATTTGAAGGAAATGGGGATGGAGGCAGGGAGTAAAGATCAAAAATAATAATGAGGATGTAGGAAATTTAAGATTAATATGCCTCAGGATTTCTGCATCAGACAAGGTATGGATATATCTACTCTGGTGCCATTATTTCAACAAAAGCTGGTGTGGAAGTCCTTGTTTTGAAGTAGGTATTTTGATCGATTTCCAGCAAACAATTGACTTAAGAGTGAGAGAATGCTTAGCTGCATTTTAGGAACATTGTATCTGTTCTCATTTTCACCACAATGAGGAGACTAGGTACAATAGATACTTAAAAGGTCCTGCTATTTCTGTGTAGTTCAAAAATGAGATCAAGCATGTGTGGCACAGAAATATCACAGAGGAGACATAAATATCACATATCACATAAATTGTTCAAGATTCAAAATAAAAAGATTGTTATTCCACTGAATGTACATTCTTTTTACTACAAGAATCTTGCATACTCCTCTATAATCATAATACACCACTTTGTTAAAATTATATTCTTTTCATGCCCTCGGGTCAACTAGAGCTCACCCAATATGCCTGGTAAGGAAATAAAATGGGTTCCAAATTTGTGTTTCAATGTGTAGGTATTATGCATCTTTGTATAAAAAGTTAATGCACTTTTTATTAAATAAAAATAGAGGCTTACAAAAATAGAGGCTTACAAAAAGCTCGAATCACTCTTAAAAATGGGGAGTAGAACATGGTTCATTCTCCAAAAAATGCTTTTATCACTGGGTCAGAGAATCGATTGCCCTTATCATTGTTCTTTCTTCCTCTGATTCCAGTTAATCCTCTAATATGCCAAGCAAAGATGAACAACTGCTTTATCTCTTTTTAAAAATATATTATAGCTTAATGGTTTTAGACTGACCTTACTGAGTCAAAAATGCGAATTTAATTCCAGGAACAGAAAAGTTTTGAATGCAAGTATACAATTGCCTATCTAAATCTCATAACTGTTGAACTGTTGGTTGAAATCACTTGGACTTGATTTGAAGGGAACACTTGACCTCAGCTTTTGTCAGAGGAGACCTGGGCTGCACCCTTCATGGGAGACCTGAGTAACAGAAGGGCTGAGTGAAGTGCAGGGTCTTTACAGCTCAGAGATGCCCAGAGAGGGGGAGGATTTGCCCAGTTCCATTAGCCAAGAAGGTTAACTTGGACCTCCCTCGTGTGACCTCAGCTTCTGCTGTCAAATGGATGCAACAGGAGTTGGTAGGATTCTGAGCACACAGCAAAGTGGGTGGGAAAAATAGGGCATTTTCTGCTGGGGAGCAGGGGTAGTCGTCCTTTGCTCCTCTGCAGGAAGGCAGAGTGGAGTCATCCTGATAGAAATATTATCCAGCTCCAGCTCAAGCCATGAGCTGGACAATGCTAGTAAAACATGTTCTGCAGCTCTTGCTTGCCATGTTGACTCCAAAGGATCTTTTTTTTCTGAAATACCTGATTCTTTCTCTATATTGTAGAAACCATGTAGCTCAGGACTCTGGATTTTGCTTTTATTCTCCCATCTCATTTCATTTCTAAATTTAAACTGTGGGGGTTGGGCTTTTAACTGCAACTGTTGCGTCAGCTGTGCAACAGTATGTTACCCATGACAAGGGGAAAGCTGCCATGAACGCCTTTAAAGAGCAAGTATCACTCATGGAATCATAGAGTGGTTTGAATTGGAAAAGACCTTAAACGTCAGCTAGTTCCAACTTTCTGCCATGGGAAGGGACACCTTCTACGAGGCCAGGTTGCTCAAAGCCCCGCCCAGCCTGGCCTTGGTATGATTTATCAGTTAATCCATACTAGCACTTTCTATATTTTGATATGCTAGACAGGGATCTAAAGGTCTAGACAAGTGAGAAAAAAGCCCCATATAATTTCTTCCTTCTCCTCAGATTCTTACACAGCTTCAGATGAGTCTTTTTTTAAAAAAATTTCTTGTTATTAATGAAATCAGTTTTTGTCTCATTTTCTTGGAAATTTCTCTTATAACTTCAAACATACCATTTCCCTTACCCCTGTTTCAACTCTGAGTGGGTTTTGATGTTCAAGAAATTGTATTTTCCCACTTCATGCCTTGTAAAAGTGGACACACCATTGTCTGCACAATTATCTTGTATCATAATGCATATGCTAAAAAAAAGATATTTGTAGCTGACGTGAATAGAAATCCTTCCTGTTGTTCTACAACACAGAGAAGTCTTGACACTGAATTTGCTTGTTTGCTATTGATTTTTTTTTTGCCTATAGACCATGCTATTCCACAGGGAAAAAAAAAAAAAAAGAAAATATAAGAATAAAGAGACCATTCCTAAGTCTCTACATTCATGCCATGTGTCTCTAGCCATTTCTAAATCAGTGGGAGTCTTGAATATGGAAAGTCTACAGCTCCTACTGAATTTTAAAATGTTAAATCAGTGCTATTTCCATATTGGTCTTGCCTGAAACATTTACGGTAACATGTTATTTTCTCTGCCAGAAATCAAATGTATTCCATACAGCATAATGAAGGACTAAGTGTGTTGATTTCAAACTTAAAAGAAATTGTTCCATTTGACACTTTGAAATATTGTTTTGTGTGTATGAACCAGCAGAATATAGTATGCATAAACACAACACTGTCTTTGCCAAAAGATAATCACAAGCTTTGAAACACCACAGCAATAACTCTTTCCAGGATGCTGTGATTAGAGGCCTCCTAAGTATTTATGGAAAAGAAAAAAGATATTACAGTTTAGATGATAAGTAATAATAGGTTCAATCTAGAATTGCTGAAAAGAAATAACCTTTTTATTTCTCGGTATGTATTTTAAATATTATTAAGTTGATGTTTATTCAGCTGTACCTGATAAAACAAGTACTGCTATTGCACCTCTTCTGCAACTAACAATATGCCTTCATTAAAAACCAAGCCACTGTCTTTGTTTTACAATTCTGTAGGGAGATACAGATCCAAACTCTGTTGCAAAGCTACAGTCTGACAGGCCCTCACCAGATCACTATTATGTGTGGGATGATAATTTCTTTCTATGTATTAGCAAAGCAGCGTGGACTGGAGACTTTGTCAAGTTGCTCTTGTTTCTGTCCTTTCCTTTTTTAAATGAACTCTTGGAAACACTCAATTAATGTATAGGAAGGACATGGAGATGATCCAAGGCAGTGGTCTGAAGTGTCCCTTCAAAAAATTAATATCAAGCTTTTCACTTGTGGATATTTTATTGATCTTTGGAGCATATATGTTGATGCATTCACACAGAAAAACAACTGCCTTTAAAATACTGCTGATATTGATGGAAAAGAACAGCAACATAGATAAATATTGATTAATTTCTGTTTTCTATCCAACTATAGTTAAGGAAACTTTCCTGGCTCCAAAATTACAAAATAGCATAAATTAATAGTCATAAATTCTCCAGACCTGACTACATTATATGCATTTTGTGTAACTACTATGGTTGCCATAACAGGTTCAATATTCACTAAAATGTCTTTATGCTGGGTAATGGATGATTCTTTCTTTCAAGAATTCCAAATTATATGTAAAAAAGTACATACTTTAAAATGGTTTCCTATGAGAAATTAGTTTTTTTCTAGTGTTATCAAGGCTTTTCATGCTTTAAGCTTGTTCTGTCATCAATGAAGTCCTGAAAACAGACAAACATTAAATCTATGATGCATATTAAATTATTGAATATTCAGAAACAACTTATTGTTGCTATAGGTGTATAAAATTTCCTTTATAAATAGGAAAAACGTGCCACCATACTCTGCAGGTGGGCTACAATACATCAAAGCAACTAGGTTTTGTATAATCGAAACTGTAAAAAAAAAGGACGGTTGCTATGATTGCACTTCCGCTTCACAACATCAGGTGACCATGCAACAATTGTAGGAATAGTCCTCACCTGAGAAAACTCAGAAAATGTCTATGTAAGGATGTGTGGTCTGTGAGACCATCTTCTTTGGTAAGATTGGCAGATCAAGGAACTTTTACTTTCAATGGGATAACAAATGAAAGGGAAAGCAATAAACAAAATCACACAGTCACAAACCTGATAAACCGTAATGGAAACTGTTCAGCGGCCGATTGATGGAACACAGGCTTGGAGAAGGCCAGCCTGAAGAACCTGGGCTTTATGCCTGACAAGAAGGCAGAAATAAGATGAACACGAGGATTTGGATATTTGAGGGAGCCTGTGGCACTAGGCAAAACTTACTGAGAAATGTTTAAGGTACAGTAACTAGTGAGGAACAATAGAGAGAAGCAAATATTATAGGAGCTGGTCATGTAAACAGTTGCCAGTCTGCTCAGTAGTTGCAGCCATCAAATCTTTCTTAATGGTCTTTCCATATAATCTCACTTTTCAACCCCTATGTGGGTACTGTAGGGTCTAAGAGGCTGGAAGAGTTGAGAAGTACCAGCAACAGGAGTAAGACCCTGGAAAAAGCCCATGCATTCATGGTTCTAGCAACTGGAAGGAGTGAGGGGCTCAGAGTCAGGAGCTGGGAGGCACCTGGTTCATACAGTTCCATGTGTTTTCTGTGGAGCAGCTGGAGGTTTGCAGTGACTGGTGCAAGTGCCGGAAACCAGAGTCAAACCTTTGGCCACAGGGCAATTGTGCCCATGGTGCAGGCAGCTGGAGCAAGTGAGGATCCCAGCACCAGGTGGAGTACGGATAGGACCCATGCACCTGCAGGCCAGCAGCCACAGAGACCACCTGCCTGCACGGCTGCCTCTGGCCTGGTGTGTGTGGTTATGGGCCCAGTGGCAAACAGGTGGTCTCAGGACAATGCAGAGGGTCCATGCCAGTATTGGGGGGAAAAATGAGTGTGGAAACTGAGTAAGACAAGTGGGAGAGTTCATGTGTGTTTGCTAGACATCACCAAGCTGGATCAGCCAGTGAGTGGGAGATCAGTGGAAAAGGTTAGAGTGTCTGGAAAGCCATAAGGGTACCAATCAGAGGATGGTGATTCTCGATGGATCTATGAATGTGTGTGCATGTATGTGTGTGTGCATGTGCTTGTGTAAATCCAGAGTACAGGGGCATTTGTGTGAGCTTCAGGCCTGACTGAAGTACCACAGAACTGGGCTGTGTAAGGTTGTGTGTGACATCAGCTCTGGTGACTGACATACTGCCAGTACACGTGGGTGTTGTTAAATGCCACTGTTACCTGGCTGTGGCAGTGAGGTGGACAGCTGTGTCAGTGTCCTCTGCACATGTCTGGGAGGGACACTCAGCCTTGCTGCTGGCTGGACTTGTAAATGGGAATGCAGCAGCTGTGCCCATCGTCCAGCTCTGGATAGCCCTGAGCCTCAGGGCACCCAGGCTGGGCACCAGCACCTGGGCAAGAGGAATCCCTTGGTCCTCTGGTGGGCCTTATAGCATCCCTTGGCAGCTTTAACATCCATGGAAAGGCAAATGATCTGTAAACATAATAACCACTTTCTCATCAAAGCACCTCCTGTCAATTTTGCAACAAATTCCACTGTTAAGAGGAGCAGAAGCTGAGCTCATGCCACCATTTGCAAAAGCACTTACTAGATAAAATACTGACATGTTTGCATGCTATGGATTATTACAGACCTAAAAGTGTCAGATTGGTTACACTAGATTTTGAAAAAGCCAACTGTTTTTTTACACATATCCATAGCAATAGCCAGGAAAGTTTCTGCATCTGTTTGTCCAAATCGAAATCAAAATGCCTATATCATCTTGCCCCTTGTTGCATACTAGCAGAATTTAAATTTTTTCCGACATTAATGAAATCATGTTTTCTTGCTTTATGAAGAAAGGCAGTTATAATAAATTACAGAATTGCAGAATTAAATAATTACATTTGCTTTCTTGGTCATTGAGAAAAATTGATGAGGTTGACACTTAAAACTAGGTAACAGGTCATTTTTTTAAAGGCAGAAAGTATAGGCCAGACAAATTATTTGTGTTTAAGATATAAATGGTTGTCTTTTAGTACATATATACAGACTGCAAGAGTGGATGTGAAAATTAATGTACACCATGAAAAGGAAAGTAAACACGCATATGGAGTAGTGATGGATATATTCAATCTCATGACACAAAGCACCTTACTACAGCTTGCTTTATGAAAAGCAAAATGCTTCACTCTTGAAGTACTGTTTTAAAATGTTTGAATATTGTACTACTGGAAATTTGATTAAGCAAAGAAGACGGATGCCAATTTATAGGTCTCTAGTCTACTGTACATAGATCAATAAAATAGTACTGATATGCCAATAAATGATTTAAACACCCTGAGAGCAGGGCTTTTTTTGTGGCTTGAGCCATGCAATACGAGATTCACACTATCACAGAAATAAGAGTAATGATTTCATTTGAGATATTAAAAGACTAGCTCTCTGTATTTCTGTATCATGACACCCAGTTGTGGACTTTATTAAAATGCTAACAATAGCCTGCAGTAGCTTCACAATATAACATAGTGACAGATTTCTTCTCTGTGTGGAATCAGAAGGCAGATAGACAGACTTTTTAAATGTGTTTGTATAAAAGTGGGGGGGGTTTATACCTCAGAACCAAAGCATAACACTGTGGACCTTCTCTGCATACCATTTAAAAAAAAAAAAAAGAGTTGGATTGAGCAAAATCTGCCATGCCTTTTAAAAAATTAAAACATATTAAATCTATAAAGAAGAAATGTTATAAACGGTTTTAATGCTCTTTGGAGATGGGCATACTTATAGGAAATGGCCTAGGTAACATGATGCACGTATATGGTTTTTAGCAATGACACTGTAACAAGCTGCAATATCTAAAATTTCTCATACATGCTCTACATCTGTAACTGTGCATCAGAAAATGAAAAACGGAACATAGAGTACTACTTCCAGTGAGAAACTAGACATGTAAAATAGAATATGGAGCCTTGTGGCTCTTTGATATTGTTAGTGTTTGAGGGTTTTTCACTGTTTATGAAATTTATTTTCTTCAGGTAAATACATTTTCCTCCAATTGCTGAGTCTTCACTTAATTTATTCATACTGTAATAAACATACCTGATGTGCAATTATATATTCATATGCCTTCATAGTGTTAGTTAAAATAACAGTTGCTGTGTCATAGATCTCTCTGATATAAGTGAAAGAGGAGAAAAGAAAAACCTTGGATACAACAAAATCAATAAATGATTTGCAGCACTGGCAGCTAGGTGACTCACGAGGGTCAAGCACAAAAAAGGAGAAAATTTTACTGCAGGCATTCTAGTTTGTAATCACTTGGTGACATTTTTTTTTTTTTTAAGCTGTCCTTTTGCCTAAGGTATAGCTAGAGCATGGACATTTGTCACCACAGTCTATTTTTTCTGACAATTAGAACAGTATATATGAAGTAGAAAAGGACAATTTGCTGTACCACACTTTGAGGTCACTTGAGAGAGATTAACAGTTCTTTGCTATTTGATGATCACTTTGGAGAAAAACCAACCAGATGAAACAGAGGAAACCCCAACCAAACAAAGAGAAAGTGCTATTTGCTCTAATTTATGACAAGTAGCAGATAATTATATGCTATAAACTTTAATTAAGTCTTCTTGCTCTTACAAAAAAAAATGTAGAAAATCATGTTCTAGTAATTTTTAGTGCTATCTAGAAATGAGTATAACTTGAAGTTTAAGGAGTGTTGAGAAGAACTACCAGTTGCTGTAGCACCGTGCTAATGATACTGTGCTGCCTGATTTTCCACTCGATGCATTCTGTGGGAGTTGTGTTACTACATCAAACACAAAACAGACAGGTCAGGAGTTCACGTTTCTGAATATATTTCAGGCACATATATAATTCTGACTTTAGTGATTTTTAAGGAAAAATAATAAAACTGCTGGAACTAGGCAGAGGAGAAGAAAAAATACAGCCAGATTAGGCCACGTTTAATATGGTGAGCTGACCTCTGTCCCGTCCAAGGAAAAATGTTGCAAAAATAATATTGTATAAATATTTAAAATCACAGTACAAAGGATCATAATATTAAAAAGCAATAGGCATGCCTGGTTTCTAAAGCAGAGTCTTCCTGTTCAGAACTGCTGTTGTGACTGTATTATACAGTATATCCCAAGCCCATAGTGAGAAGAGACTGCCCTGAGCAGCACATCATGATGCCCCTGAGTTTTCTTCCAAAGGAAACAGAGAATGGCAGTAGAGAGGGAGTGTTGTTTTGCTGTGATATATCTCCCAGTATGGACAAAGGTTGGGGCCTACAGTTCAGAGATGGTGACCAGGACACACAGCATTCATCCATGGATGCATCAAGGATTCATCCTGCGAGATGTGATTTCCATTTTGGTTTGGTTTGTTTGTTTGTTTGGTGGTTTGTTTGGGGTCCTTGTATTTTTGATTTTGTATTTTTTTGTGTATGGTGTTTATTAATTTTTCCTTGCTGATTGTTTATGAACACTCAATATGTTGGAGAAATGTATTTGTTTTAAAAATGTCTACTTTCTTTTTTAACTTCCTCAGAATATTACGATAAACCAATTACTGTCATCTAGCACTGTCAACAAGAAAAGAATTATAACAGAGTTTTTGTCACCAGAAACTGGTTGGATAATAATGCAAAAACCCCAAAAAAGTACAGAAGCAAAATAGAAGAAAAAAACTTCTCTGCATTGCCAAAGGCAACAGATGCATGTGCTTGAAGTTCTTTTAAAAGTATGCTATGTTTATACTTTCTTTGCATTTTCAGAGTTCTGTATCAAGGTTAAGTAATGAAAGGGCTACAGGGCTTGATGTTACCTTGCTACTTATCCTATCACTGTAAGATCAGAAGAGAGGGAGTTTCTGCCTTTTACACAGAACCTGATACGTAGGAAACCTTGCATAGAGCTTTGATTTCACCTTGAACCCAAGGCTCTTATTCAGACAAGTAGATCGATCGATCGATAGATATTGTGTCCTTATGATTCAGCTCCTTCTGATGCTCCCAAAATTTAAATACATCTCTACCTTGTCTAATGTGAGTTTATGATTCTCTCTCCATTAACACTGATATCCATTTTATGCATCATACTGAATTAAATTTTAAGAGTTACTTCCATGTATGTCCAAAAGATTTTTAACTTGGAATTTCTGATTCGGTTCCATTTTGCTGATTGCTTACTGGTCTGTAGATGGTGAGGACAGGTATCCTTTGTATTTATAAAGCTTCTGAAAATAAATACCACTGCCTTTATAGTCCATTTATAGAGGTAAAGTTGACAGCAGTTTCTTGATTTTCTAAAGAGGCCAAGCTCATTGAACGAGTAGAAATCAGACTTCAAACGCTATTCAGAGAGTGGCTTCTTGCTAGGTATGCCAAGCAAAGAGGGTAATTCCCTCTCCAATGATTGTATGGAGAATTTTAATATTTTGCAGAACCAAAAGTAGTCATACAATTTTTAAAAAATTATTTAGAATTAACTATTCTTAAACCCATTTTTAAAATATCACTATTTGGAACAATATAACTTCTTCAATTAAACCTAAGACTGGTGATTTACAAGATAATTTTAAATAATTCACAGTGCCCTTCCATGCATTTCAGTGAGAGGCAGTATGATTATACACTGAGAACAGAGTTATGACTTTGGGAAGGATATGAGTATGCCAGTGAATCCAATGACTGCAGAGCATGTGCTAGTAACTTTTCCTTCTCAATGTTTTCTATCCTTTTGTGTGTAATTTTCAAACGTTTTCAATTAGGATTTTCTATATTTATTGAGATCATAACAGGAAGTACTAAAGAGTGAACCAAAAATCTGCCACTTAAGGATCCCCAGCAGAAACGTCCCTGCTCATTATTACCTCATCTGTAACAATTATATTTTGAGATATGGCAGTGAGACAATTTTAAGTCCCTCTAATGCGTTACTGATTAATTCCCTAATGCAATCTTATTAATAAAAATTTTATGTAGAATTAAAATGCCTTGGAGGAGAAGGTGCGTCAAAGCAATAGAATTACTTTTACGAATGTGCAGTTTTGTAAAAAAAAATCCTACCAAAAAACCTGAAACCTTCCTTTCATGAAACCGTGCTGGCTTTAAATCTTTATTAGTACAGTGCAAAACCAACCATTTGGCTATTTTACACAGGAGTAGCACCAAACTGTTGTCCTCTGGTTTATCCTGTTTTATCTTTTTATAGGTTTAAGCATATGTTACTAGGCTTTTATTTCTTAGCATTGTTCCAGTTTGCTAAGATTTGTTAAACCTGAGTTGTGCAAAGAGCTCCCAAGGTAATTGCCTTGTGACTCTTGAATAAAGTATCAAGCATTTTTGGCTTAATGGGATGAAATCTTAAAACTGTATCACTTCTTCCTTATTTACACAACCATATTGTATACATACATCCTTTTTATTTTGTCTGAAAACAGAAATCATCATACAACTTGTAGGCTTTTCCCATACTGTTTTTCCAGTGACTAAAAGCTTTTATTCTGCCAGTGAAAAACTTTTAGTACTGTATTTGCCATTTTATTAGTTACAGAAACAGAAGGGAGAGAAAGGGTAAAAGGGCAAACCAGGGGAACTACTGTTCTGAATTTTAATGTAACTAATATCACCTCTAAGACTTGAGAACAATTTAGGATTTGTAATAATAAGTTGGAAACTGAAAATGTAATTCAATAATGGCAGTCGTCATGACTTTATGAACGGTAGGTTTGGTCTTTTCTGGTTTCCTAAAACAGATATCAACACTCAGGAAGCTTTACAGTAATAATTAGAAGTAGGTAAACCTCTTTCACCTAAGGTATCCCATATATACTGCAATTAAGGGCTCCCTTAGTAAGACTCTAGACTTATTAAGATTCTAGTTGCTCTGATGAGTATAACTAGCAAATTAAAAGAGAAAGGCATCTGTAGAGCGTGAATGACAGGACCTGAACCCCTTTCTGGTGGTGTCAACCTTATTCTGTACAGTACTGTATGGTTCTAACACAGGTGACCCATGTACCAAAAATTATGTGGGGAAAAGGTCTAAGAAACACATAAAAGGACATCTATACCAAATGGGTATTGTGCAGCATATGTTAGTGCAGACCTTGTAAACATCACAAATAAGCGTCACTGAAGAAAAAATTGTTTGGTTTTTTTTTTTAATTTAACCACTGAAAATAAATATTGATACATCAAAAAAATATTACGTAATACTAAGATGTGATGCCTTAAATCAGTGAGGTTTATATTTTGCATCATGAAGATCCTCCTTCATTCAGGCACCTTTTCAAGCATATTTGGTAGTATTATTTTCTGTTCCTGAAGGACTTTAAGGCCTTCAAGAGGTTTTATGCCATCTGTTGCATATGATATGGTTTTTCTGCCTAGATCCTTCTTGATAATTTTTTATTTTTTTAAACCACTATTATGGATGTAATACTTTTATTCTCTAAAATTAAAATTATTGTATAAAATGTGTGAAATACTAAATAAAAATGAAATGGTAAGAAGAGCACTTTTGACTTGAGATACCAGGACCAGAAGGTAAAATGAAAAAGAAATGTGGACAGTATATATATATGTAATTTTATAATATAAAAGGAACATCAGATTCAGACTGGTTTTATAATTGCAACAGTATCTATTATTTTGTACTCCCGAGGGGTATTAAAAGTTTTTGTCATGCATTCACAGAGATCACATTTTCTTTTACTTTTGTATGCCTCTAAATATACGTGTAATAATGCTTATTCATTTGCAACTCAACCTACTTCAAAACAGTAGGAAAATATGAGGTATTTAGGTAAACAGGTTCAGATCTTGGTTGATTAACAGAGGAAAAAACAGAAGTAGTAACTGTGGAATGATCTTTTTTGTTGCCTTCTTTTTGCTTCCGGTTGAAGGAAAAGGTTTCAAGCATAAGAGGATAATTAGGGTCTTAGACTTCAGGAGCTAAAGGGCATTTATATAGTGATTGATAAATCTAAGGGCCTTGAATTCAGCTTCTAGACCCTATGGCTTAATTCGGTTATGTAGTAAGAATTAAAAAAAAAAAAATCGTAAAATTCCAATTTAAATGACTGTCACTGAATGAAATAGTGTGTTTGTTACCTGTTCTTCATTTAATTTCCTATTTTGTTCAAAGAGTGTTATGATATCTGTGTGCATTGTGCTACGTAAGTCACAGCAAATCATGATTTCACCTAAATCAAAGTATAACACACTTCTCTCTGCAGGGCATGGTCACTCTTCTATCAATACAAATCATACTCTGCTTTCTGCTTTCCAGTGCCAAATTCTGAGTACTTTATAAACTTCACTAAATATGACTTGTGCAAAGCTCTATAATAGAGATGTGAACTTGGTAAAAATTTTAAGATCGCTAGCCATAATATTATCTTTCTGTATCAGCAAAATGCTTAAATGAAGAATAGATACCGAAGTCTTTTATGTAGGAGTTTGCTTACCTAATGGTGATTGGATAGATCACCAGGTCGATCTGGTAGGCAGATAATTAATAATTCAAATTGTCTATCTGGTTCATGGAGACACATACCATAATTATTAACTACCACATGTATATATGAAAATCACTAACTGACTAACCTGCACAATTTGGAAAACAAGACAGAGTCAGACTGCTTAGTGCATTTTAGGATGTCGAAATGAGAAAATCAAGTCTGTGAAATTATCATCCCAGCCCTGGCCTCTGTGCAGTGATAAGCAGACTGTAGTGTCCAGTAGTGCTGCACTAAACTCTAGACCCGTCTGAAAGCTTGCTGGCCACTTTCTGCATTAGAAAATGTAATACTGGGATACAGAAATTTGGTGGCAGAGTCAAATTTTTTGTGCATCCCAAGAACACGGAATAGAAAGAGATGAAAAGCCCACTAGCAGATCCTTAACAGTGACTATTCAAGAGAGGAAAGCCTGAATGAAATCACATAAGGATTTTGAGACCAGTGATAGTACCTAAAGAGGTACTTCATCAACTGATGGGAAAAAATAAAAGAAAAAATGTTTAAAATATGTTTTATTACTTAAATATAATTATTTGTGCAGTGCAATAGACCTCAGCTCAGTTTATACAGAAAGCCAGTGTCATTCATTCTTCATGTGATCAAAATCATAATTTCTATCATGAGGATAAATGGATTTTTAGGAGCTACTTCACCATAGCTGTGTATAACTTATAAAGAAATTTTACTGAATATCTTTATAGCTAGTTACTCTTCTTTTAATCTCAGAATAGAGTAATATTCCATTTTCTGAATCGTATTTAAAAATTAGAAACTTCATACCATTCTATGAGGCTGCTAGGTTCAACTGTTAGCTGTTTTATCAAAAATAATCACCCTACTTTATTTTATCTTAAATACAATACGGCACAATACAAATATATTTGTTTTAGTGTCATCAGATGGAAGAATAAAAGTGACCACAGAATTTATGAGATCAGTTCTGCTTTCCTTACTCAGACGAAATTTACATTGCTTTTCAATGGGCAGTGAAAGACAGAAAGTAGGTTTAGGCCAAGCAGCAATGTGTTGCATAGTCTGACATACCAGGAAAGGTAGATACATTTTTTCAGCCATTCCCAGGAGGAGCTCATGTGCCCATTTATCCGGAGTGATGAAAAACCCTTACGCAGCTAGTTTTCTGTGATGGCACTGCTGAACGCTTGGTCCGCATCTTTCCTTCTTTGGAGTTCCCACCTAGATGCTACTCCAATTCGTATATAAATCCCAGTTGAAATATCTATTATTATTCTTATAAGGACATACAGCAATTTTAAAAACCCTTTATAAATAAATATATGTTTGAAGAGCTTTTTCCTATTGGCCCTCTCATATAATGTTATTAATCCTTTAACACGTACTGAATTTCATTCAAATAGTTCCAGCAAGTAGAGAGATATCCATGAAAACCAATCCTAATATATCTTCTCAAGGTGGATTTCCCAGTACCTTACTTAATTAAAAATGTTATCCTAAGTGAATCTAATTCTATTAGTGCATATAAAATTTCCTGCTTAGAGAACATTAAGTAATTTTGATGTTTAAGCAATCAATGACAAAGGCAGAGGAAAGAAAGTGGGTTTGTATTGGCTCCTTTATCATAGTGCTTCAGAACATTTATCTGCAGGTTTCTGCAGGATTTCACTTGCTGTTTTTCAAGGATATCTGTGTTGCTGGTGAGACCTAATATAAGGGTCTAATATTTTGAGTGTAGAACCCAGGATAGCACCTGCTAATGTTTGTACTAGAAAAACTGGAGGCATATGCACATTATAAGGAGCTTTTGCAGAATGATTGCTAAAATCAAAGTAATATTTTTTTAAATTATTTACCTAGAAAGCAGAGAAAACCCATCGACAACTTCCAAGGTGGGAATTATTGATATTTAAATATATTAAAACATTACAACTATGGAACTAACAAAATCTTGCACTACTTGATTACTGTAAGAACTTCAAGTTTCTAATTTCAAATCAGAAGATGCAAGCAGGCCATATGTTGTGTTTTTTTCCAATAAGATTTCAAAGACATTTTCAGCATGAGGCCTGGGGAACCTCCACCAGATCTTTTCCTGCAGTATCAGCAACGTATCTGAACTTCAGAAAGGGAATTTTATTTCTTCTCATTCTGTGGAAACAAGAGATCTTTACTGATATTTAGAAGCTGGATTGTATAATTTCTATTCATATTGCAAAAAAAAATACAGTTCAGTATATTTGTTAGAACTATATGTATGTGTATCAAAATGGTATCTTATTGTCACAAGTGTATGACTTTTTTCAGATGTTATCCAGATTCTAAAGCACCCCAGTTTTTGTACACTTAGTGTCATAGAAAAATGATTGTCATAAAAGGCTTTGTAACGCAAGGTCTTCTGGTCTGTCTCATAAAATAAGAGGCAAAAAGTTTCAAGCTTGCACATGCAAAACTTAGTTGGAACAATTGTAATTAATACCCTGTATTAATTAATGAACAACACTTCAAAGTGGTATCCAGAGTGGTTTGAGGACACATAGCTAAAATATACATATTAGAACAGACAGAACATGAGGAATACATTAACTTTAGAGCAGCAATTAATGCTTTATTATTGAAGGCAAAATAAAAAATTAACATGTTAATATTATATATATGAAATCAAAAGTTATAATGCTCTTAATATTTAAATTTAAGAGACTGATCCCCCTTGGGATTAGAAGATCCAAAGCAGTCCCTGGCTGTGATGAGAAAAAAAGTTAAACACTTGGGGCAAAAGAGTTGTTCCACTCTTTCAGAGATTCTCAGACTTCAAAAAGAGAAACAGAAGGGGAGTGAAGAAGACATTATGCGTGACAGGGAGGAATTAAATTCAATAGTAAAAGTATTTTGCCCGTGCCAATTAAAACAATAGGTGTTTTCAGTAGGAAAACCAAAACTATTTTTAGATGTCAAAAAAAAGGCAAAGATGATGAACAGAAAGTAGAAATATCTAGATGTATAGAAAACTCAAATCAAATCTCCTTGAAAATAATGTGAATTTTTTGTATATGTCTTCTTTTCTATAGCTGCAACATTCAATCGCATCATTGCATTCATCCTGTTTTTGGGATCTCAGGTCTGTTTAATAGAATTCACTTGATGTGATGAAGTTCATTGTTGCACAGGTAGTATTTTAGGGCTTTATAATTGTCCGCTTAATTCCCTCCCTTTCTGTTGATATTTTCTGAAAAGGGATCAATACAATATTGTCCTTATCACAGGAACAAGGAGTGGTTGGTTCTACAAGCAGATGCCAAAGACAGGGTGTCACAGCAATTCTCATGCAGAATGAAGTCCTTCCTTCTTTCCCTTTGCCTTCAAAACAGGAAAAAAGTTCCCTTTGTAGAAGAGACTTGCTGTTCTTGCTTTGCAGACACGTTCTATCCTCCTCAAGATGAATTCTTTCCAAACCTTTTGTAGAAGATGTACCTGAAAGCTATAGAACATTCTCATTAGAACCTAAAAAGTTTATCAATGAGTCATAGGGCTTATTGTCTTGTCTCAGAGGTACAAACGCAGAACTGATTTTAAAAGAGTTTTAAAATGTTCTTTGTTGTTTGCATGATTTTGCGAGACTGGAATTTTAAAATGCAATACTCATATATAACTGGGTTTGCACAAAATTACCATGATAGGGTTTTTCTGTATAAAAACAATTATCAGAATTAAGCTCCGATATAGTACAAATGTTCTGAATCAGACCCCACTACTGCTGATTATTTGGACTCATTTGTTGTGTTAGGTAATGTAATGTCTAGAAGCATTTTATAGGTCTGATAGCTCATCATTAGGGTTAATTGTATACAAAATGCTTTTTGTCAAGTCTGGAGTCAAGTACTTGCAATGTGGCAAAACTAAAACCACTACACCTTTATTATACTGGCGTGGCCTTAGGAGATGGGTGTATGTAATGCTGTTGTAAATATATGATGTTATAAAAAGCATAATTACCAGTAGAATTAATGCAAATGGTAGCTAGTTATAGAGCCATCAAAAGAACATACCACAACTGTTAAATTAATTAGTATAATTATTTGTAGAGTAGGAGGAGTAATAAACTTGTGCACTTTTTTCCCTCCTCCAGTCCCAAATAACAGGCTGAAAACAGCTACTTGAGAATTCTACACATTACCATTTTAAAAGGTTCTTTTCTTTATTTTTTAGTCATCGGTTTACACAGAAAATGAAAAAAATTAATTTTTGGCACTTTTCAAACCATATTAGTACTATATACTAATAAAATCCTCTACCTATAATGAAATGTATTCTACACATATCCTATATTTTATGTGTATTCTTTATATATGTTTAAGTAATGTCTGGAACACTCTTTCATATCTCACAGGCACTACCTACTCATAAGGGCAATAGGCAGCTACATTACAAAAAGTCATAGAATGGTTTCGTTTGGGAGAGACCTTAAAGAACATTGAGTTCCAACCCCTGCTACCTTGGGCAATAACACCTTTCACTGGACCAGGTTGCTACACAACCTTTTAAAAAAATCCCTCTCCAGCTCTCTCGCAGCCCCCTCTAGGTACTGGCAGGCTTCTTTAAGGTCTCGCTGGAGCTGTTTTTATGTTTTAACCACTTTTCACAGCAAAATGAAAATTGTTATTTAACTCCTGTGCTCCTAGGAAATCCATGGTATGAAGTTTTGTGGATCATATTGTTCCAGTTAGAAACTAATGGTGTCTACTTTTTGCAAGCTAGCAGATGTTTTAAACATGCCTCTCATTATTTTTGTGACACATATTCCCAAATCCTGTTTTCTTGGAAAACTAGATGAGGAATAAGATATCCCAAAGGCTGCACATGAGACAGCCATTCACTTCCTCTACAGTCTGATCCAATAGATTTCAATTAACCTAACTCTTACCCTAAGGTCCTCAGGTATCTGCCCTCAATGCACTCAATCCCTTACGTCTGCTCAAACTCTTTTTTTCCTCATTTAACCACTGAAGACCTTTCTTGTCATTGTTGCTGTTATTAATTAGACACCCATCTGTGATTTCTTAAATCTTTTACTAAACTTATTTTATTTGAACCAATGAAGCACAATTCTCCTTCTATTCAATTAGTTGATTTTAATCTTGATCCAACCCATGCAAGTTCCTAACTAGTTAGCTAATTTCTTCAATTAATGAAACCAGCTGTCTCACAGCCATGTTATTGATCATTTTCAGGCCTAAGCATCTGTTATTCCAGGCATTTTAATGGTCATTTCCAGTTGCCTCAGATATCATTATACACAATCATGGCACTGCCTTTTAAGTAATTTAATTAATCCCAGGCATTTTCACTTCTCTTATTACTCTAACACTCCAGCCTGTTGTTCTTTAAAAAGAAATACCCTTCCATGGCTAGGAAATGTAAAAGTACTGCTTCTCATTTCTCATGTATTTTTTCAGAACAGATTGCTGACCTAATGCCTGAAAAATCCTTTCCTTAGTGGGGAGCTACTGCACTTCACAGTCAAACTAATGCTTCACTCTTTCTGCCTTCCGACCTTTACAGCTTTACCTATTAAACTACAATTTTTTTTCGGATAGACACTCTCGCAGTAATAAATTTTGAAAACAACAATTGTTCTTTGATTACTACCAGTGTCCAAAATACTCTGATGAATAATGTTCTACTGGCTGGAACATCCATGAATTTAGGAGACAAGAATACAGACACCTTCTGCTCGTGAAGCTCAATTATTCTGATCACTGGGCCATAAAAGAGGATAGAAAAAGTAAGTTTATATTTAATAACTTTCAGCAGTTTGAGACCAAGACTACCTAACTGTAAATCTCCTTTAGTCAGTGTTCTCTTATCCAAAGAATGAAAAAAAGAAAAAGGAACTTCAAGAGCAGATTAAGTTATTATGAATGCTTAACCTCACCTGCAAAGTCAAAAGGATAAAACAGAGGAATGGACTGCTGTGTGAATCTGGTATCTCACACAGAGGCATTTTTCAGGATAGTTATATCAAGAGCATTGTGGGCCTGTACCTTGCTTTTTTTTTTTTTTGAATGTTCAGGATTAATCAAGGATTAAAATTGGCACTACTTTTTAGAATAATGTAAACCCAAAATCTTCTCCCAGCAGCCACTTGAGTATTGAAAGCAAAGATTAAACTTAAACTCTACATGTTACTTAAGAACACATAGCATTTTAATTACCTGAATAATCCTTGTAAACTGCATAGGACTGCAAATGTAGTAGAGATAAACACATTTAATGACTACCATTTAAATCAGAACTTGAGAGCAGTGTCCCAAGAACTTCATTTAACTTTATTTCAAGAACCTTATTTAGCCAGCCACTGGTTACCCAGAATTTGCAAAATAGATCACTAGATTCTTTAGATCTGGTAGCCAAACATACAGTTACCTGGATTTTTTAACACTTATCAAATATTTTAGATGACAGAGGACATAATAGAAGAAAAATTAGACTCAATTTTTTTCGCATTAAAAAATATGGAACAAAGAATTAATTTTGCTGCATTTGTCATAATGCTACTAGTGCTAGAAGCAAATTACACTGCAAATGCCTTATTTCTATCAAAGAAACATAGCAGACAGTTCGAAGAATCAAAATAATCTATATTTTCTTCCAAAAAAAGGGCAAAATTCTCCATGTAATAGCAACTGGGTAGTACTAAGTGCTGCAGACAGTGTATATGCTAGATGAGCTGTAGATTAGTGATGCCTTTTTTCATCCTATTTAATCTTCTGACCATTGGGATAATCCAGCAAGGTGCTGAGTGCTCTTTGGCATGTGCAGAGTGCTCCAAGCATTGTTACACCACAAGTAGGTCCTTTCTTCCACAGCACTTTGCAGATTTGAGTTTTTGCACTTATGGAAATCCCAAGGCGCATCACTGACATTGTACTCTTCATTGCAGCCTTTAAAAGAGTCATTGCAGACACTGCCCTCCTGCAAGACAGTGGAATGACCAATGAACTCAACTTCAGGAACAACATCAAAGTACAATCTATTTATAGTAACTTTGACACAAAACCAAGGTCACGCTAGACATTTGCTAATGCTTTCTTTCTCATAAGATGAAAGGGGAAAGAGGAAAATTAAATGAAAATAATAATTGAGCTTAGTTTTTGAATTTTCACTTTTCCTTCCTTTCATTCTTCCTTTCATGGCTTCCTACTTTCATCAATTTCAATATAAATTTTAACTCTGAAAAAAATGGAAAGTCTTAAATACTTTAAAAAAATTCCTTCCATTCTCTAAGCATATCATATCTAAAAAGTATGCACCTGTGCATGAAAGGCAATGATATTTTGATACAACATGGTACTTTATGGCAACCATGATACTGGGTCTCAAAGGTTAAAATAACTGACTTCTTCAACTGAAATCAAAAATGGAAAGTGACAATAAAAAAATTTTTTTAGTATTCTTGTAAACTGCAGTTTCAAATGAGAAGCATCAAGGGTAAAACTGATCTAAGGATTTGTCAGAAAGCCTCTGCATAGAAGAAAATGTGGACACTTCAGCAAAATTCTGTTGTTCAATCGCTGTTGTGAATGCCTCATGCTGATGCTCTAATACATGGTTGATTGCAATGTGATATCCCCTAAGTATAAGCTAATATTATCCTTCTCATTCCATAGTTTCAGTTGACCCTATTAAAAAGTTGTTAATGATTAATTCTATTAGCATTCCTTGCTGTTAAAGAGGATGAGCATGATCCTTTGAACTGAATATGTCACTAGCATGAAGCCTTCAGTCTTACACTTCATGAGGTAAGACATTAAAATACAGACGAAGATTAAACCAGACTGATTTCATGCATTGATTAATACAGAATTAAGCAATAATTTTTAGCATAAATATGCAATAATATTGAGTATTTATACATTAAATTTCACAGATACGTTCAATGAAGGGAGTAAACAGCTGAATATTTTCCAGGTAAGAGTGTCATATCAGTGTAGTTAGTTTACAAAAAAATATGTAAATGTGCTAGTGTTTAGTGTCACTATTTGCAATACGTATCTATTTCTGTTTCCCGTGATAGCCTCTACATAGTGTGCTTCAGTGAATCCAAAACCTAGGGAAGGAAAAGATTTTTGTCTTACAAATTTTAAACTGCTGGTGTAAGGGTCACTCATGTTGACCGATGTTATTTTCTTACTCTTTAAGTCACTTGTCTGCCATTCCAAATCAGCAGACAGCATTGCCTTGGGTAGAATCTCTTCGGTATTTGATGATGTATAACAGCAAACACAATGGTAGATAGCAAACTTGTTAAAACCTTGTGGTTAACCTTTCCTGTTAACTACAATACTGTAAAGCCTTTATGGCCACAGGAATTGCACAGCCTTTGCTGACACTGAAACAGGCAATGGTTATTGCTGAAGGCATCTGACCTAACAAAGCTTCATTGGGAATAACAGAACAACTAGGATCCTGAATAAAAAAATGTGTTTTCATATTGCTTTATGGAGGATATTTTATCCAATAGTCTTAGCAGCCTGTGAGTATATTCAGTATATCCTTTTTTTTTTTCTTGTACCAGATTCGGTATTGTCAAATACAAATAATTTCATGCCCCAGTATTTGAAAACATTTTGCATTGAATCCTATTCAATAAACCTTAATCGGAAAACTAACAACAAATGAAAAATTTGTCCCCATATCCAAAGCAGGGAAAAAATCAAAACCGTGGTATTCTTTTCAATTAAATTGTCTCATTACTGTGTAGAAGAATAATATTTTTTGATTTAGTTACAAGTACTTGAAGTTTCTGAGTATTAGAAAAATAACCATATATGCCAAAATTAAACAAACAAAAAACCCCTGTTTTTTCTTCACAAGAAAGTCTCTAAAATTTACAAGGAAACAACTGAAAAATATAAAAGTTATTAAATGTTGACTCATAACTGCTGTGTAGTTCTCAAAATGAATTGTGCACACAATATAACAAAGCAATTGCATACTTACAAAAAATCAAATTTTAATTTGTATTTTTTAATTAATTCCATTATGCCATTTGTAAACTGCTTTGTGTTTCTGCTCGCAAATTTTCCAATTATTTGTTTGCTGGAAAATGTTCAGAGAATGAACTTAAAACTGTTGTAATTGTTGGTGGAGTCTGAATTCTGAATATCAAAATAGAAAATACGTGGAATAGAATAAGTTGTATGCCGTGTTATGATGGAAGAGGAACAATGTGCGTTGCTTATGTAGGGTATGATACTGTATAAGAGTGATGTTTATGGTTTCACAAAACAACATGTTAAGGAAGAACAGAACAGAGTCAAGTAATTTGTCCTGATTTCAGAGATATTTCACAGAGAGAGGTGATGTTGGCAAATTTTTTAATAATTAATCAAAAATGTGTAAGTTTGTATTTAATTTTTTTAAAAAATCCAAACAACTATTAGTAGTTAGTCTAGTGACTATTTATTTCAGTTTATTCACCCAAACGCACAGGAAAGCTCTTCATAGCTGTGGTAGGTTTAAAACTTAGTTTGATGGGCATGTTGTTAAACCACTGAGAAAGCTGGCAACACCTCTGCGATGTGCATATTTAAAGACACGCAAGCGCGGGAATTAGCTCTTTACTTCCTGCTTCCCCGCGGGGAGGGCGTGGGGGCCCGGGCCACGCGGGACTGGGCCACCGGGAGAAAACTGCCCAGAGCTGCGAGCAGCTGCAAGGCTGAAAAGCCCCCCACTGAGCTGGAGCGGGCGACTGAGAGTCATCTGAAGCTTCTGCAGCCTGGCAGAGCCTGTGGGCTTTCACTGCAGCCAGCCCAGCTCGCACCAAATCAGAGAAAACACAACACAGCTGGTAAACGAACAACATAGCAAGTATTTTCCTGATGCAGAACGCAGATAAGATCATTTTCTCAGCTACAGCTTTACAGATACCAACTTCCTTCCAAGTTAGAGAGGAAAGAGAGTTGAGATCATGTCAGGAGGCCAACATGGCAGCAACACCAAAGGTCAGTGGGGGAAGGGAAAGAGAGGAGGCGCTTTTTCCCAGCACCAGATCTGAAATTCTTTGTGCAAGCTGTGGTAAAGACTGTAATATTGCAAACTGTTTTCTCTATAATTCATTAAAGTGCATGGGGAGATGTAGAAATTCACATGCAGCCCATGAAAAGAAGGTGTGTCCTGGTTTGAGAAGTCACCCCAAGACAAAGTGCCAGAGCTTACAGATGCTGTGAAAGGCTTTTAGAGATTGAAGAAGAAAACCTTTGCTTTCAGGCTGGAAGAGCTCATCCTTAAAAGATAAAAGACTAAAACCCCATGACTGGTTTGACCCATGACAGCAGTGTGGGAAGATTTCAAGATTCATGGGAGAGATTTTCTTCACTGCAACAGATTTGGGCAGGGCTGCTGCCTATGAAGGTTCAGAACCACACTGGAGAAGTTCATAGAGAACCATCTTCTGTGGGAAGAGTCCCGCGGCACAGCAGAAGACTCTTAAAGACTCTTTAAGAAATGAATACACTGACCAAGCCTTATGTTTTGTTTCCCTTGGGCGGGTTGGTTGGAAGGAGGGGGGTACTGGAAGTAAGGGGTTGTTCTGGAAGTTTGCTTTAATTTCCTATTATGTTTTTTTACTTTAAATTCTGTTAGTAATAAATCCTCTTCATACTGTTAAGTCTGAGCCTGTTTTGCCTTAAAGTTCTTCTGTTTTTCCTCAATAACCCTTATTTCACCTCACAAAAAATGGATTTTTAATTTCCCCTTCTCTGCATACCTATAGCAGAGGCAAGTAAGTAAATAGTTTGTTGGTGCTCGGCACGTAACCAGCCTCAACCCGCTACAATAGCAAGACAGTCACTAGTTTCTTATATTGACATAGAGAAAAAGAACATTTTTTACAAGCTTCTGAGTTTTTATTCTGTTTTGCTTCTCTCTTTTCTTATTTTTATCATTTCTTCTAGAAGTTAATAAATCATGTTGTCCTAAAAAACATGTGATTTTTCTTTATACCTCACCTCTTGTCTGCCTGACTGTAACATAAGCACATTTATACTCTCTTCTGGCAAAGCTTGTAGAAATACTGCAAGCAGCTCTCATTCATTTTGGGAAAAAAACCCATGAAAGCTGGTAGGAAAACACCATTGTAAGGCTTCCAAACCTGTTTCTTTCTGCCTGTTTTGATCTCGGATAACTTTCCATCCATCATTAAGATAACAGAAGATTATGGCAAAGGATTTCAGAACATTTTCAAGAAAAAAAGGAAGTTTTGAAGAGTTCCTGTTTCCTTAATTGGAAAATTGACACACAAAACTATCTTAATTTCTTCTTATTTGATGTTAATTCCAATTCATCTTTTTCTGAACAGCCCAGTGGGAAGTGAATTAAGGGATAAATGTGTAAAGCAGTTGTTCATCTAAGTATCTCAGCTATTCATCTCATGGTATGAGCAATTTCGTGCTGTTTTAAGCTTTGAGTTACTAATATGAAGACTAACGTTAAATACGTGATTTTTCTGAAGAATTTATTGTGCATATAACACGTATGAGGTGTTTTGATGAATTCTAGGAAGGGAATTTCCATAAGTGTTTGTCTTTTCAAAATGCTATGACTGGATACGCTTATCCAAATTATCATTTCCATGTGCAAATTCTGATGGACATAGGATCCCTGCTATGGGTGTGATTCATGGGTTTTAACCTTGTAAAGTTGCCATTGGATCTAGCAAGGGCGTACTTCAAATTTTTGGCACGAAATATATTGCGGGCTGGAATTTTGGTCTATTCACTTTTTAATGGCTGGTTGAAGCTTTATTGAATAAATCTAAGTACAACATAATAAAAATTATATACTGATGATTTTTTAGTTAAGTAGAGAACTTGTAAACTAAACTACATGCATGTGTTTGAAATATCTTAACCTGTTTCTTTAGGAAATTTAGTAATTAAATTTTCAAGGATTAGGACTTAGGAAAGAAGTAGAGGCACTTCAGGGACCTAGTGCTAATCCTGTAATCTTGTCAATGTCTACTGCCTTAAAAAATGCCTAACTGTGGAAGCATGTAAACTGCACAACATTGGCAATATTTTAGATACTCAAGGTGCTAAAATGTTCTCCTTCTGTATTTGCACAGCACTGATTTCACACTGACAATAATAAGAAACTCCTGTTTGTCTCAAACCAAATTGTGTTCTCTGTGTAGAAAGACGTCCCATTAGGACACAAGTTCAAATAACCATTTTCTGAAATTGCCTGATGCATATTTTTTTAGATAGACACATAAAGTAAGCACGATCACTTGTTTTCTTGAAGTGAGTAGTTATTAGCATCAAAGATGTACAAGATATTCAAATATTAGTCTCTCATATTTCTGTTACAGTCTAAAGCAGTGAAAAATAGAAAAAGCAACTAAAGCTCAAATAAATCTAGTCCCTTTGTTTCAAAATTCAGTGCTCCTCATCCACTATTTCTATCAAAAAATGACAATTTTATGTGTCTGGAATTGGTTTTATGAAGATCTCCCACACTAACATGCTCTATCAGGTATTGTTCTGACTGTTGAAGTACTGTGCCATTCCACTATAAAAAGGGAAAAACGGGAGGGGTTCTTTTGATAGATTTTTCTGACAAAAAACCAAGCCCGAATCCGGCAATATTATATCTGAGAACCATTTATTGAAATCAAATGAAAGCGACAAACCCAAAGGCAAACAAACAAACAAAAGAAAACCAACTAAGTGTTCTTACAAAAGGGAGGGGGGGAGGGAAAACAAGAAAAGGGAGCAGAGAGAGAAAAGAAAGAGAGAGAGAAACAGGAGCCAGGGGACAGCGCTACCACAGAACCCCGGCTGTGTGTTCGGCAGACGGAGCGTGTGTGTCGTGGACTGCACGGTGCGTTTGCGTGGCTTCTGTGGCAGGCTGGGCGCGATTTTTCAAGTGGCGGCGGCGGCGTGGCTCCGACGAGGCTCTGGCTGCGGGAAGCGGTGGCTGAATGCAGGC
>VZTA01002784.1:49555-76392 GCA_013398855.1 Mohoua ochrocephala
ATATATATAGGTCCCTCTCAAGTACACATGAAACAAATACAGCAGCATTTCTCTCCAGGACTCTGACTTTCTTTGGGGATATATTTTTCATTTCTTTGAGGTTTGTCCCCAACAATCTTTCTTCAACTTTGAAGTTTCTCTCTCTTTTCTATCAAAACAAAAAATACAGAAATACAATTAGCTTTGCAATCTCCACTTTTTTTTTATTTGAGATTAATAATATCCTGAAGCTTATTAAAATTAAACTGCAGAATAGTCTTAAACATGTTTTGCATTACTGTTTGAAGTTTCTTTGCTCCATTTAAGATTTATTCGTGTTTTTGGTTTTATTTACCATTAGAGTAATCTAGGTAGTGATGGCTGTCCAGATTCTCAGGCTAGGATTAAGTTTTGGCAGTGAATACATAAAATTTTGAATGCATTATGAACTTAACCTTAATTTGTTTTGGAATTTCCATTTTTCTGGAAATTTCAGTGTTTTCTCCACATTAAATAATAGACAAAATTTGCTTTTCCTGACAGCATTGACTTCTGAAAATACTACTGAGATTCTGTAACACAACAGAATATTTGCATACAGATCCTACACTGGTAAGCAGCTTTGCTTTCTTGTAATCTCTTTAAACCCACTTGCCCTTGCCATGTTGCTTGTTTGAAGTAAATATAGGCAAGACCTAAAATAGGAGCTGGGATACATCTATCTATATTTTGTGACAGCTCAGGATTCAGCATTTCTTGCATAGCTTGGCTGATCGGTTGTGCCTTGCTGAGATCCAGACTGCTCATGATGTTTTGCTAATAATATCCGAGTTAACAGTCTGGTCTCAAATGTCTGCACTACAGAATTGTTTGTGGTAGCGTACAAAGATGTCCTCAGTGCTGGCTGGTGTACGGAATAAAAATACTAAATCCTAAGTAGTAGTCATTGTAAAGGCAATAGAATGAAAGGCAAGAACATTCTAATCTTAACAATTAATACAAGATTAGAATAATTCTGTTAAAAAAAAAAAAAANAAAAAAAAAACAAACCAAAAAGGTATACGGTATCTTTTTTTGTTGCCAAAAAAGGTTTCCAAACTTTCTGAATTAAATTAAAATTACATTTTGCACTACACATATCTACATGTAATTTGAGAATGCTAATGTACGATATAGAAGAAAAGGGTAAATACAGGAACAGAGGTTGTCTTCCAGTTCATTATAAACTCTGTAGGGAAAATCAATATTCACTAAACAGAGAACAGGAAAGGTAAAGGAAAAAATCTGTCTCTAGGCATCTTGCTGAAAAAATTATGTTTCATTAGCAGCTGAAAACACGGTATTGTATAAGTCAGCTAGTATAGTAAAGTCATATGAAATTTAGTAAAAAGTGATGTTCATCTGCAGAGCTTTAAAAGCCACTATTAATTTTCATGATATAATAAACTTTCAGTGATTATGAGGGTACTACAGCAGAATTATCAGTATGTCTTTGGTATATAAATTGGAAGGAAGTAGACGGCAACTCTTTGATCCAATTTGATTCCACCATTAAAGTTTCATCATTTGATTCCCAGACTTGGGACATGGTTTTATGCATGTCAAAATCTTCTCTGTAGATATACTAATCTGAAAGGCATCAGTGGCAAAAGTCCAGTTCATTCCACTGAATTAATGATTTTATCCCTAAATTTCAGTCTAAAGTTAAATATCTTTGGGGTTTTGCTTTGTTTTGTTTTGTTGTAAGTCAGACCACATTAAATCCAAGCTGGATGTCATAAAGCTATGCCCTAAAGCTAAACAGAAGATAGTGTCTGAATGAGGGAATTTCTGGGTGAGATTTTATTGTCTTGATACAGTGCATCAGAATAGAACCAGAAGACTATGTTATTGACTTAGGAAAACTGCAAACTATTTGTGCCGGGTTTTGTAAAGTTTGTACAGTACAATCTCTTCATGGATTTCTTGAAATATTTTGATTTATCGTCATCAACAAAAACCTAGAGTTATCTTTCAGAAATAAAGTAAGAAATCAGTTTTCATTCAATTACTGCTAGCAGACTATCACTTGCCATATTAATAGTATTATCTTCTTCAAATAATGCCAGGTAATGTGATTTAAATGATTACTATCTTAAAAAACAGCAGCAGCTACCATACAATGCAATGCAAGTCATGAGCAAATGAATGAAACACTAAACTTTGAAGGATGAATCTAGGACAAAATTGCATCATTGAGAGCTGCACATGAATGACCAGGACACGCATTTCTGAATCTGAGAAAGAAGAAATCTATGTATCGAAAAGTCAGTAGTTGCAACCATTAACATTAAATGTTAAATTAAATTTAAATTAACTAATGATCCATCCAGAGTGAATTGAAAATCAAGACAGATCAATTTCCAAGGGTTGACCCGTGTATGTGTATATCGTCGAAAATACTACCCAGTTCAAACTCTGATTCTCATGGGAAGGTAGAAAAGCCACTGGCAATAGCACTCATGTCACATCTTTAGCCTTTGCATTGTTGTGTCACCTGTTTGTCTGCCTTCCTTCCAAAGCAGACAAAGCAACACAGGTACTTCTAGAGTGTGATTCATACTTTCCTAACCTATGTGTCTTTGGTAGGATGAATGATCTTTTGAAGGTAATTTCTTGAGGGACTAGAATAACCTACATTGTGGCATTAGGAACAAAAAATGTGTGAATTTAACAGCAAAGTCTAGGTGAGATGAATCATACCTCAACAGTAGTCATATTTTAAAAAGTGCTTATTTTTACTTTTTAAAAGTGATTCTAAATGAGATTTGATAATAACTGATAACGGATTCCCAGTATGTCAAAAATAACTTTTTTTGTGATTTCAGATTTCCACTGGGAGTAGAGATCTATCCTGTATTTAAGCAGAAGGATTTTGTGGTGGTTATTATGGTATCTAAAACAGTTAGTGGACAAACTTGATTGATTTTTGAGTTGTCAAGGATGTCATGGTTTAACCCCAACTGACAAGTAAGAACCACTCAGACATTCACTCATTCCCCCTGGTAGACCATAGTAGCTATAATGAGGAGAATTAACTCTATCCCAGCCAAAACCAGCGCAAGGGACAAGACCCTTAAGGGTTTTAGAGCAAAAGTCGTGATTAATCCGATTTTTGGAGCTAGTTTTCACCTAGCATAAACCACTGAGATCTGTCTAGCAGGTCCTTAGATTTGGATCATAAATCCTAGGTAGTGGCATTTTGCTGGCAATGCAAGAACGATTACATTTTTAGAGTAATTAAAGGAAGATGCCCTGTTTCTCAAGGAAGATTAGTTCACAATGCACTTTTTTTCCTTATATATATTTGAGGAACAGGTGACATATTTCAAACGTTGTTTATGTCTTAATTTGTGTGATCATAAATTGTGTGATCATTAAATAGACCATTTAAAATCAGGAAAGAAGAGTAAGAGCGCAGCAATAACAAGAAGGTACTAGAGTAATTCTATAGCAGCTGGTAGATTATAAAACTATGTGATTTACTTGTTTGCCTTTTCTACTGATCTTTGGCAGCCATAAAATTATAAACCAAGAAAAAGCAAAATTTCAGATTTTTCTGTGGATCTTGGCACCCAAAGTAACTGAACAATTGCTAAATGAGATGTTTGGAAGAATATGCTCAGTTTAGAAGACAAAGAAAACATGTTTTTTCTTCATTATAATCATAACAAGGTTTAGAAAGATCAGAGAGGTGAGAAATTTAAAAAATGGAATAGATAAAAGGAAATTTACAAAATTATTCTTGAGCTAAACTACCTTTTTTAAAATTTATTTTAACTGCACAATACAAAACAAATCCAGAAAAGCTTCATGTTTGTTTAGTTATTTAGTTTGGGGTGGGATTTTTTTTGGTTTGGTTTGGTTTGGTTTGGTTGGTTGGTTGATTGGTTTGGTTTTTTTTTTGGTTTTGGTGTTTTTTGGGGGTTTTTTGAGTTTTTTTAAATTTGTTTTTTGAGGAGGCATCTGTAACACATATGGAAAAAATAACTTTTAATGTGGAAAAAGAAGAGAGGCAGTAGAAGATTCCACAACAGGAGTCAATTTGCACACAGAGCAAGTTTAGAAAGGGTTCATATTTTCTCTTTCTTTACAGCGTCAACATTGGGGGTTTATTCTTTAAGATGGGTAGCCGAATGAAGATAAACAGCGCTACTTCATTATTTATCCTTAGTATGAGCTGTCTTCTTTTGTCAATTCTTTCTTCTCCTTTTTTCCATCCATTTTCATTAGCTACTGGTCAATTGTTATTGGTTTTCCTTTGTTCCTGACAGTGTTTCTTACTGCAAGTTTTCTGTTTCCTGCTGATTTTTATTCAGTTCTCGCACTGACAGATAACACTTACACTGGACACATGAGACAGGCCAAAAGCCTTAATCTGACACAGAAAACACACTTACAAAATGTATTTTTATAGCCCACTCTCCTTCTTCATAGTGGTTCTTTAATGACTGGGATAAGAAAATAGGTCACAGAAATTTATCTTATATAGAGCTGTATAATGTCATTAAAACAAAATGTTACTGATACATGAGATGAATTATCAAATAAAACACAAATGCATTGTTTCAATCTCATTTCATCCTAAGTGCTTAACAATTTTCCAATCAATATTCAGTTAGTAAATATAAATATACAAACAGCCAAATTAGTACTACATTTTGGCTACTGCATCAAAGAAGAACTAAAAAACTCTATGATAGGGATCATGAAGCAACTTTATCTGCCTGAATACTAAGTATCCCATCTGATCTAGTGGTGGAAGCTTCCTCTATAGTTGCTGGAGAGCAAGGAAGATTTACAAGGTAGTTTATACCCTAAATTAAATGCCTGAAGTAGATGGGATTACCTAGTCTATTTGTCTTCACCGATTCTATAGGGAGTTTTACGTTTGTGTCTTATAGTACATGTATTCAGCAATATAAAATGCTATGTGATACATATTCTAGTCCTAACCTTGTTAGATATTGGTTTAGCACTTCACACTGTAGCCATCTGCAAGGTAGATGCAATATGATCGTGTCTCATTTGCAAAGCTGTCTCAGATCTTTTGGGTGAGTTCTGCCAGTCTTATTTGCTAGTAACCCTCACACCTAAAAAGATGTGCAACTTCTACTTCTTTAAAATGCATGATGCTCTTGTGAAACAATTTATTGTCAAGCACTTACATAACTGTGGTTGGTATTCACTTATCAATCTGCAATGTTTACATGGGTGCAACATTTCATCTTTTGAAGCACAGTGAAGGAAACCAGCTAAGATTGCCAGAACAGCATAACAGGTTGTAGCAGCTGCGATGATCAGACTTCTCTCTAGACACAAGAGAGGATATTCTGTATGCTGACCTCTAAACAGAGAGGTTGCACAATTGAAACAGTTAAACATTCATATGATGAGAAGAATTTCAGAATCTTTCTGAAATTACGATTGAAGATACCATTCAGCATGCCTTCCTATAGGTTTGCCTGGAACAGAAATGTCTCCTTAACTTTCATAACACAATCAATATACAATTCATTAAAGTTAAAAACCGCTAACTTTAGTATTCCTCCTGTGCATTTCAACTTCCTGTATCATTTAATAATAAAATGAAGCATAGAGCTTAAGATTCTTCATTGCAATATTTTTCACAACTTTCAGTCTGTGTGTATATAGCATAGCGTGAATATGCTGTGCAAACTCCAAAATTTTTAGAGGAATTGTTAGGGCAATAATTTAGAAAAGAGTTAAAACAGGAAACAGTTTTGTTAAATACTCTACAAGTTCTCTTTTATTTTTTTTATCTTACCTCTTAGACCAGAGCTTGTTTTGTTTAATTCCCATTTTCCCTTCTCATTTTCTTTGTAAATGGATGACTTCACCGATTTACTGGTGGAAAACAAGTTCTGCCAAGTAAAAAAATCAAAATCTCAAACTCAAGTTCAAACCGCTGTTTGAACTGTGTATTGGACATCAATTCTTATTGAATAAAAGCTTCCCATATACTTTACTTCAAGATGTTAAGTACATTTTCTATTGGACAGTTTAAAGAATTAACATGATTGGGATTGTTAAACACCATTAGTGCCTGTCTCTCCCAAACCACAGAGATAAGCAAGTTTTTCTTGATGAAGATCTGCCCTTTCCTTAACCTGGGAAAGTAAAGGACTGGTTTTCTCCCATGCTATACATCATAAGCCACAAAAAAATAAGGATGCTCTTATTTCCAAGAGATGCTCATTTTCCAAACTGTGCTTCATATAAATGGGATTTCATATAAACTACCTGCCCAATGCCCAAATATTTTACCCAGAATATTCTGTCATTATATATAACCTGTTCGTTAATTTTTTTTTTTTTCCTTTTCCCTCCTATGCCCAGCTGTGGCAGGGGAAGGTGAGCAAGTGGCTCTTGTGGGTGCCTGGCATTGGGCCAGTGTCAAACCACAGCAGTCTTTTTGGTAGCAGAGGATGGTTGGGAACTCATGAGACCCTAGTAGGTCTATTTGTAAAGCTCTGAAGGGCACTAAAAAGGTGATTTATTTGACTAATACTGAGTACATGCTGGTTTTAGATAGTTAACAATTACTGGATATAAACCTCCCTTTAAATTTTGTGTAAGATTAAGGGTTTTAGTAAGGGCAGTATGAACTACTGACCATATTTTAACTCTATTCAAGCTCTATTCAAAAGTTTAAAAGAAACATAGACACAATTTCAGAGGATTTTTTCACATCTTTGAGAATGCAGAAAGCAGTAGATTTGGCTACCTGGATCTGCTAATAAAATGCCATAATATGCCAATATTTACCCTCATCTTCATCAATTAGTTCTAGGCAGTTTCACACTGGATGTTTCAGTTCAGAAAGCCCTTTGCTGGCTGTTCTGGTCAGATGTACATATGGGAGTTTTAGGTACTTCAATTTCTGTTTGCTTGGCAAGTGACACTAAAATGAATAGCTCCTGGATGGAGAGGAAGTCACACAGTAAAAGCTTTAAATGAGAGCACTCTAAATATGTTCTGATACAGCCTTCTTTGAAAAGTGATGTGATCATGGTGTGCATTGGGATCACATCCACCTTTAATTATTTGTGTACTCCAGTTTAAGTTTTTACCTTTGTGCTGATCAAAGCCTGAGATACACATGCAATTTGAAAATGGTGTGACATACCAATTGGAAAGAGAATGAGTTATATGCTTTCTATGACATAACACAGTAGGCATGTAAAAGTGGAAAATATGTTAAATTAATGCACTTTTTTCCCTATAAGCGATATGGATTTTTTTTTGTGATTGTACAGGGAAAATACATTTTATGGATGGCAACATTATTACTACTATTGCTATTATTACTGCTACAATTATTCCCTGCACAGTGTAGATTATACATTTTGTTTCATGGTGATAAATTTCAAATTTTATTGTTGTTGAGTAAATAATTTCTTTGCTCAGGGGAGGTATTAAAATTGGCGGTTTCTTCTAAACAGTTTCTCTTTCACTTAGGAGTTTCAGATACACCTACTAGATATAAATAAAATTATGATGCACATTTTATATTTATTATTCTTTTTATTATTTACAATGATATTGATAATGATCACCTACAATAATAGTTTGCTGTGCAATTCCATTTTTTTCTGTAACAGTACTGTAAAGTAAAATCCAAGGTCTCCTCTGAAATTGCAGTCATTTTTTTAAACTCTGATGGTGCTCAAAGTTTCCATTTTTCCTGTTTTGCTTTGAGTGCTCATTGAATAGCTTTATTTAGATAATCCGAGAAATTTATCGACCTTATGTATATTCAAGTAATATACAAGGGGAATAAGCATATTTTTGGACTATACAATTACCTGACTTATTGACTCATGCATACTATGAATTTGATGCTTAGAAGCTAATAATCTTTAGAGAAAGAAATGTATTTCACCTTTAGTCAAGAAGAAGGTTTTTTTCTTTATTTTGTTTTCCAATGTTTAACAAGGCTATTGGTGCTTTTATTTACCTTTTATGCTAATGAATATCTGTAGATGCATATATAAATATGCAAATAATATATAAATAAATCCACATTATAAATGCCATAAGGATTAAGTGAGCCATGGCATGTCAGAAAAAGCATAGCTTTTCTATAAGTTATTTCTATTTTTATAAAAACTTATAAGAACTTTTAGTTGCTAAACATTTCCATATCATTACACAGAGAACAGATTTAGTAAAATGTTATTTTGGGGGCCAACTGGAATTCATCTGTACTGCTACACATTTGAAGTAGCCTTGTTTTGTCTGTGGTGTAGATGCGCAAGCGATTTGGATACAAATGAGTATTTTCTCTTCTCTGTGCATAGAAATGAAGTTGATTAGTTTTGGATTTTAGCATTTCTAACCTTTAGGCACACTGCAATCTGCTATAACCTTGGGTTCCAAATTTAAAGGTCAGACTTCTTATGCATAGTATAGGAAACCAGGTGTCTACAAGTAAGATTCCCAAAAGCTAACACCTGTTCACAAAATGAGAATGCCAAGATATGGGAGCACTCTAAGACAGGTATCAAGAACTCTTGGTATTATATATTCACAATAAAGTGTCCTCTCCACGAAAAAAATACCCAGTTCCAATTCAGCTGTCTCACAAATGCTCTGGTCCACAAAAATTCTTTATTTTACTCTGAAGTCCAGAGTTGAAAGCATTAGGAGAAAGGAATCTGTTTCCAAATATTTGTGCTTCTTGATTTGGTGTTTTGATTTGATGAGATGGTTAAAATCAGGTCTTTTTCAATTGCAAATAAGTATTCTAATCTTTGAGGTACTGGATCATCTTTTATGAGTTTGTCTTGAAGCAATTTTATTGTGTATAAATTATTAAGTATACACTGGCATAGGAATGGAAAGAGAGGTTTCCAGCATCCCATGGGAGTACCCTAATCATTAAGATATTGGATATCCTAGTGTGAACTCCTCTCGGTATACAATTGAACCTATTTCTCTTTGTATAAATAATTAAACCAGATTTTGAAGCAGAAACTTGTAACCTGACTTTTCTGTATCCCAAAGGAGAGCACCAAACAACAAGCTGTACAATCAGGTTTGCAATTTCTCCTTCTCTTTCTCAGTCCCATTGAATGTTCAATTATTTAATAGGGAGGGAAACAGTCTCAGCTGGAAAAATTGCTAATCATACTAGTTAATAGTCTAGATGTAAAGATACTGCTTTGGAACTTTAACTTTTTTTAAAATTCAACTGTCATTATAAATTGGACGAAATAGGAATTTTATGATCCTAAATGACAGAATCTGTTTATTTCAGTTCTCCCTGAAATAAAATCTCATATAGCTCAGGACTGAGCCAGTAGGAGGGAGGAAGCAGTGGAAAAGACCTTGAACTCTCCCATAGGAATGTCTAAACCCATAGTGATTCTGAAATTGTAGAATAGCACCTTCAGGGCCCACAAATCAAATTTAAGTAGCAGAAAGGAACTAAGGAAATGTAAGCAGAAACTTATTTTAAAATACTGGTTTTTTAAGATCAGGTGTTGTATTCAATACCTTTAAATATATATATTGAAAGTACACTTCAATAATCTCAGATTCTTCATTGATGTATGTCTATAAATTGTAGATGAGTATATGGGTATCTCAGGAAGAATGCTTAAAATGCTTAAAACAGGATGTTTGTACAGTAAAACATAAATTCTGTACATGAATGTAGATGAAAAAAGAAGGCATTAGCAAGCCTGAATAAATAGAAGGAAGTACTCGAAACTGTAGTTTTAAGCAATTGAGACTGATAAGCGATTTTGCAAACCAGGCCAAGCTGGCTGGCAGCTTTATATGTATCAAACTTATGTTTAATTGTCTAAAGGACAAAAATTTACCAAGCTACTCATTGTGAAATGTAAAATATGAAGGATAAAATTTTATACATAGGTAAAAATAGAAATTATAGCTGTAGCAGGCTGAATTACAGTTCCTGTTTTTGTGCTTTGGTCAGAAAAAATACCAGTACTATAAATTGCCTAAATAAAAGGGAATTTGATATCAAAGTGACTTAGGGTCTACTGAAGTCAAGAGCTTTGTGATAAAGTGACTTTCTTGTCCTCTGCCGAAAGAAAAGAAAACATAAACCACATTCCTTTAGTGAAAGTACAGAAGGATCAACAGTTTCATATCTGGTGTCCAATGGAAACCAGCCAGCAAAAGATTTTGACTTGTGCCGAAAGAAGCAGACAGACTTTCCAGAGGAGATTGTACAAGTGGACTTGCTTCAGACAATTCCAACAATTCGGGAAAACAAAGAGAAGTTTGGAAATTAATAATTATAATTAATTGCAATTAAAATATTTAATAATAAGTGTGCATCCGAACAGCAGTTAGTGTTTCCTGAATTACCTTTAGACAGATATGATTGAACCATAGATTCAGATGCCCAATCACTGAGCTGTCATTAGAAGGGAATGCTGCTCTGGCAGTTTGTTTATGTCATCTTGCATTACATCAGAACTTTGGCTATTTCAGGCACACGAGCAACAGGTTCTGACCAGATTCCTAATGAGTTCTCTGAATGTTTTGTTGTACAGATCTTGTTAGAAACTTTAGCAGGATAAAACATCCTTGAAAAAATAAAGAATACTTTGGAAGAGACATCGATATATATCTAAAATTATTAAAATACAAATGCCACATATTAGGATGGAGGAGGAGGTTCTCCAGATGCTGCAGTCTGTGATGAAAACCATGGTGAGGCAGACTGTCCCCCTGCAGCCTGTGGAGGTCCATGTTGGACCAGATAACCACCTGCAGCCCATGGAGATCCACCTGCGGCCTGTAGGACACGTCACACCAGAGCAGGTGGACGCCCAAAGGAGACTGTGACCCTGCGGGAAGCTCACACTGGAGCAGTTCACGAGGAACTGGAGCCAGAGAAAGGGGCCTACACTGGAGAAGTCCATGGAGGGTGGTCTCCTATAAGAGGTGCCCATGACAGTAATTGGTGAAGCGATCTCCATGTCCTTATCTTGACCAACGCATCTTCCGTTATATTTTCTTTCCCCTGTCCAGCTGTGGAAGGGAGTGATAGAGAGGCTTTGGTGAGCACCTGGCATCCAGTCAGTGTCAATCCACTACATCCAGTAAGAGCATAGGATCTGTGGTCAATAGCACGATAGGATTCTCTAAAGAAATCATGCCTTTCCATGTTCGTTTGTTTAGGGTTTTTTTTACTAGAATTTTCAGAGATATAAACCCAAGTCAAAAAGTTCTGTTTTCTTTTTAGGGGTAATCCAGGTGTTTAGTGGTTTAACCTGTAGGACATATCAGTTTATTTCCATATTGAGATGAAATTTGTCTAGTTCTTTCTGTCGCAATTTTTGACTTTTAAGGACCGATCTGGGCTATTAAGATAACTTTTGGAAAACATGAACCAGCCAACTGCAACAACATCGAATTCATAAATCACATTGCCTTGCCACTATAAAGTCTGCTCTGCTGCTGCAGTAACCAGAGAGCATATAATTTCCAGTAAGTTGCAAGGAAATAGGCTTATGTAAAAGCAGCAAACTGTTCTTTGACTTGAGGAACTTATGCTTCAGCCTGTCTGCCTTTCTTTCTGGCCTCACATAAACAGACCTACAGAAGTCAGCGAATAATATGCCACTATTAAATTTTTTGGTTATATTTCTATATTTTAGATGCTTACAGAAGCTTGAATGGTGTATTTTATCAGAATATATTTGTATGTCAACTGTGCAATTTTCAATTCACATTACAGGAGTATTTTGGAATTGCGCATGTGAATTTACTGCAAGGATTGCAGAACCTAAAACTAAAAGAGCAGTTGTGTGAAAGGTTACTTGTAGCATCTTGAGAGGACTGGATGTTCAGTTAAGTATTGAAGTACTGTAGAGTTGCTTTTTTACCTGTGGGAGATTCTGTCATTCAACTTGTATTTATAACAGGACACATAACTTTACAGCAAAAATATGACTGTATTCTCAAAATACAATGGAAATGCGTATTCAAGCATGCTGTGTAGGTACTCTCAGACAGTGTAAAGTCAGAGCTAACAATCCTTCAGAGTGAAGAAGCTGTGTCTAGAAGGTGCTTGAAAACAATTCAGCATAAATTGCTTTTGAAACAAATTTTGAAATAAATTTGAAAGAGGAGTGCAACATGCATGGAGATACTAACATATAGTTAGTTCCAGGGGGCTCACTAATGGTTGAAATGCTGATGGTAGCTAAGAAATTAATTATGAAATACTTAAGGAAAGACATCCCCACAGACCAGTACAGAGTAAAAGAGAGCAGCCTGGCCTAGCTCTAAATAACTTAGTTTGGGTGTTGACTAATATTGTAGTGTGGCAGTCTTCCCATGGGGATCAATGAGAAGTGGGGTAAAATAACTAAGGAAAAACGCCATGAGGCACAGATGTTCTTCAACACTCAAACTACTTTATTCAGAAGTACCTAGGGTATCTCTGAACAATCTCAGTCTTAAAAACAACTAATTTAAAAATAACCCAAATATTCGGATTTGCTTATTCTGTTCGTTTATGGTGTTTTTTTCTTTACTAGAACATTTTTCAGTTGTTTGAGATCACACTGTGTTGTTACTTTTCTTCTCATTTTTCCATATTTACTTTGTGACTGGGCATTATGTATATGTCTTCCTTACTTCATTGGTGCTACAAACTGCTGCACAAATTTCATGGCAGGGTGTTAAACAATGAAAATTCCACATCTTATCTTTGAGGAGCCAGAGTGAAGCCTTTGAAAGCCAAGCCCTAAGTGCAGGTAGAAGGTATAAAATTCACTACTAGAAGAGATGCTGTGGTAATGGTACCCCCAGATTATGTCTATACACATGCTCGTGTTTGCACATTGTATGATGTAAGCCTAAAGACTTTTAGAAGTATGAGAATCAGCAGTTGCCAGAATAAAGATTTCCATCTCTGTTTGGGCTCATCTTTGGATATGGACATTGCCTTCACTTATCCATGCTTGTCACACTTGCTCTGTAAATTTCTGATGTGCTCTGCAAATACATCACAGTGTACATATTCAAAATATGCAAAAGGCCCACCATGAGTGCTGTCTACCTAAGTCTCATTTCTAGCTGAGGACAGGCTATGGCTGAACTATCCTGCCCGTTTTTTAAAAAGCTTAGTTAGAAGGGATATTACTGTAAAATTTCTAAAGATATGGCAGTCCTGTCTACAGATGAGACTGATAAGTGATTAGTCTGTTGCTGTAACTGCTGCCATCTTCCAAGGAACTTAGGCTAAGTCTGTGTTTTGAATGTGACTATATCAACAGTACTAACAGGTAACTGGGCTTATAAAAGACCCAACACTTCTTTGTTAAAAGGCAGATATGGATATCATGTCTCCTAGCTTTAGACACATTTCAACTGTCCAAATTGAGCTTCTATTTATAGTCAATGGCAAAAATCCTGACAAACTCTTGTCATCAGACAAGATGTACCTCAAGAGTATGCAAACTATGTCTCTTATGTGGCCAACTTGAGGCCAAAAAAGGCTTTAAAGTAGGAATTACAACACGTGCCTGTGTACATAACTGCCATGGTCCCATGGACTGATGGGCAACCCAAGTCCTTGTGTATGGGAGGTAATTAACCACAAAAGTTGATATTACCTACGGAAATGAAAAAATAAATTGTTAAGTCCCAGAGTCACACATGTATGAACTAAGCCTAGATCTCTCCTGCATCTTGATTGATGGAACAGATGGTGAATATCTCATGGGCTGAGGAATTAAGCTTTTCTGGTCAGGAAAACTGACCCCCTTACATACCAAAATGTATCTTTCCTTTTGTTAATGTTGAAACAAATATTTTTGCCTATTGTATGATAAATTGAGGAGTGAAGAGGCTTCCAACATTTCATTGATGGTCTGTTAAATGGTGTATTTAGGCACTTAAGATCATTATATCTCTATTTCCTTGTGGTCTCTTATGTCTCTTTCAGAGCATCATAGAATCATAGAACTCTTTGCCTTGAAAGGGACTTTAAAGTTCATTTAGTTCCAACCCCCCTGCCATGAACAGGGACACCTTCCACTAGACCAGGTTGCTCAGAGTACTGTAAAATCTCATATTAAACAATTTCAAAGATAGAGCAACTTCTCTGGGTAACCTGTCCCAGTGTCTCACCATTGTTATTGTAAAAAAAGTCTTCCTTACATTCAATCTACCCTCCTTCAGAACAAAACCACTGTACCTTGTCCTATCACTTCAAGTCTTTGTAAAAGGTCTTTCTCTGCCTATTTTATAATTCCCTTTATATATTGAAAGCCCACAAAGTTCTCTGGAGCCTTCTCTTCTCCAAGATGAACAATGCCAACTCTCTCAACCTTTCTTCACAGGAGAGGTGCTCCAGCCCTCTGATAATGTTTCTGGCTCTCCTCTGGACCCACTCCAACAGATCTGTGGTTTTTTTGGACTCGGGGCTTCAGCTGGAAGTTTTAAAAGAGTGAGGTAGAGGGATAGAAGAGCACATAGAGGGAGGGACTAAAGTCCTGTTGTCGGATTATAACAGTTTTTTTATAGGGAAACAGGATATTTTTGGCTGAAGTCTTATTGTAGGTGCTACTGAAATACAAATAAACAACAACGGAGTTAATAACATTGTTATATTTTGTTCAAGATAGTTCATCAACCCAGCTAGTGACACATGAAGCAGCACAACAGCTTCAAAGTATGTTTATGTAAGAAATTAGTGATCTCATTAACATAATCACTGCAGCCACCTTTTTCTGCAGCAGCTGTGTCATCAGTGTCTCTTTAGTTATATAGATTGTAGCAGCAATAATGGGTAACTGCTGACAAAGAGAAAAGGACTCACAAAGAATGATGAACCTCTGAGGTTACGCAAAAGTGGTTAGCTCCTTAACAGGAAATATGTATGCCAAATGGGAAGTGAAGTTACATTTCGGCTTCTTATCTGGTAAAGCATCACAGGAAAATGTTTGATTTATAGCTTGTTCTTTTATGATTATTTTTAAAAAATGTTTCTCTTGACTTTGATATTTTTTTCCTTCTTCCAGCATTAATGTGAATGCAATCACCTGTATAAACAAATATGTGTCTTCAAAGTCTGTAATAATAAAGTATATTTGTAAAAATACTTCAAAACACATCAACAAAAATAACTACCTTTTATATGGAAACTTTGACTTTAAACTAATGTCATTTCCTGGCAGTCAAGTTTCTTTTTTTAAACTGAAAATGTTTCAGCCTTCTCCTCTTGAGCTTTTAGTTCTTGCTGTTTTCAGAAAACGTGCTCAGGACAGGCACAGGGACATGACTTCTCCATTAAGGAAGGCTGCTTTTGAAGTATAGCCACCTTTTTACAAGGTCCAGCTGCTCCTCATTATGTGAGGACATTGTTTAGGTTAGATTATTGAGTCCTTCCCTATCGGCATTAGGCAGAAGAAAACTCTCTATTGGCTGCTTCCCAAGATAATATTTTACTGTGCCAAAGAGTTGACACAGGCCTTATGTGGTGGGATGAAGTGGAATCATGATTATCATCAGAATTAATAGGAGTTTTACCATTTTCCTGACTAGACATAGCATTTCATCAGGAGATTTTTGGGCAATATTTTTCCCTGATACCTTGTTACTTTAAGCCACTATCTGTCTTTTTTCTGCACTTCTTCTTGTGAGGCGCACATTTTATTACCTTTAGTAGAACAATAATAACAAAAAATATTAATGGCGACTTTAAAAATACAGTCTTAGGGTTTTGAAAGTGAAATTGAGAAGTATTTTGTGTGTGTGTGTGTATGTGTACATGCTTTGTTTGATTTAACTTTGGCAAAACAAGGAATAAAGCTGAAAAAGTTAGATGATGATGATAATAATAATAACAATAATAATAGTAATAAAAATGAATTTCTAAATTCTGAAATCGCAATGGTGCTAATACACCACGAGGCTCAGTTCCCATCAGTGATTAGAGAAAGTATCCAAGGAAAATTGGCAGCCACGGCCTTCTCTGCAGCCTGCACTGCGGATGTGGTGCTTTGAGCAGTGGCACAGGCTGGGGCAGGCTGGCTGAGCCGCTCTTGTGAAAAGGGCCTGGGTGTTCTTGTGGGCAGTGGCGTGAGCAGGAGCCAGCAGTTACCTGGCAACAAAGGTGGCCAACAGCTCCTGAGCTAGCAGGACTTGTCAATAGGTCAAATTAAGAAATGTTTTTCTGCCTTACTGGAAATTGATCAGGGTTTTTTTTGTCTGAAGAAGTTAAAAAAATGTAGGGGGACAGCAAATAGCAGCCTTCTGATACCTACTAGTATCAGTACCTGCCAAAGAGGTAGAGCCAAGCTTTCTACTAAGGGACCCAATGAAAGAACGAGAGACGGGGCATGAATTGAAACAGAAGAGGCTCTGAGAGCCTAGCTAGGGAAAAACAAACCAAACCAATAAAACTGAAACAAAACAAAATCACTACCAGATTTATTAAGCTTTTCCATAGGTTTCCCAGAAAATCTGAGGTTTTTTAGTAACTCAAGGCTCTCCTGAACAACGTTCTAAATCTGTTGTCTGAATTTCAAGTTGTCTCTGTTTTGAGCAGGAAGGTGGATTGGGTGAGTTGTCAAGGTTCCTTCCAGTATGAATGATTCAGTGATTCTACAGTTTTTATGACTGTTCAGTAAGACCAATTTGACTCAGTAGCATGAAATGTCACGTTGTACTGGTACTCTGAATGATTATCAAAATATAAGCTGTATGAAATCAATGAAAGTTGTATGCATTTATCTTCAGCAATAGCTGAGTCTAATAAAGCAGCATTTATCAATAAGCTCCAGGCAACATGGCATTTTTTAATATAAATGTTTTATCTATTCTGTCACCTTTGCCAGGGCTATTTCAATTCAACTAGAATTGAGAATTTGATTTTCATTTCCCCTTCTCAAAAAGATTACATATGGCTTCCTTCAAGTTTAAGATGATTTCTTATGGTCTGTTTAGATGTAAGGCAACTCATTCTTGACATTATAGAAACTAAATTAAATTTTAGCTGTCAGTAGTCTTTGAAGTGTCAGTTTTACTAATACCTCCATGTGTTTGCAGAATAAGTTTTTTGATTAATTTTTGAATTCAGAATAAACCTATATCAATGCCAAATGCTACTGTGGTTTCGTACCTTTCTATATGCTTATGGTGTTCAGATAAATACTTAGCATATGAACATTGCAAGACTGAAAACCAGCCTTTTGTTCTTTTATGGACTCTGCATAGAACAGAGTGAAACGCTCAAGTCTGTAAGCACAAAGGGCTGAGCTAACATCTGGACTCAGCACCTGAGGCCATGCTATGAGTTGTCACCTATCACATCTGAACTGGGAGATAAATTGACATTGCTTGAAATTATTTCCCTAAGACACACTGAGTCACATCACCTCACTTTTATGTCCCAGACCTCATCTACTTTGCTCCAAACTTGGGTCTCTGGACATCCTCTGGACCCGGGTCATCACTTGCCATATTTGCATCTGTTGGTGCACCTGTTCCCAACATCTGGCACTGCCTGTTGTGCCCATACCCCATGGGACTGTGCTCCTTGGTGAGGGCACAGGACCAGCTGGGTTTGACCAGTCCTCCTGGAGATGCTGGTCCTTGCTGCTCCCCGGCAACCAAATCTTTACTTAAGTAACAGGTAAGTTTATATCCTGAGTGGTGTCTAAAGGAGCCCATGAGGCCAGTTCTCAACAGTTATCACAGTGCAGATGACTCACGGCCAAACAAATAAAAATAGAACATATTTCTGGTATCAAGAGGTTTCTTCACTTTTTCTATCAGAGACTGTGTCCAATATTTCTGATACTGAGTCATAAGTGAATGTGTAGGAAAAAGTGCAGGACAAGGCAAACAGACAGTTACACTTCTTCTGACACACCCTTTTAAAATTTGTGTCTGAAGTGCTTGAGACAAAGGTTTCTCTGAATCTCCTTGATAAATTGGTACAATCGGTTTTTGAACCCAGGTAAACTTTTCATGCTTACCTTGTCTCATTATAATGAACTCTAGATTTCACCTTTTGTTTTCATCCTGTCATGGAAAATATAGTTTGGTTCTTGCCTACTTTTTGAGAAACTGGGAATAATTAATTTCTCTCCTTTTCTGTGCAAATCAGACCTTGGTATATCCCTTTTTTTGACAAACAAGGCCAGAGAATCTGTCTTTGTAACTTCTATTTGCATGGAACTCACACTATACCTGAAGTTATCCGATCTCCCTCCAGTTAAAGCACTTCACAGTTATGCCTTTCCAATAATATTCTTTACTTTCAGAGATTAACTGTCAAATATTTATATCTGTTATTAACTTATGTACTGGCATAATGATGTTTCATATTTTATTCTCTGTCTTGCTGTATTAACTGCACAGTGTTTGTGGGGTTTTTTTGCATACTTTTTTGTTTTTCTGTATGGATACTGAACAGTCTTCAAAGAATTATTATAACTTTTCCTTTTTGGTTTTCCTAAGGAGGCAATACCTAGTTCAGAGTACTCTTTCCTCATTCATATGCTTTACTTGTAATTTTTTGGCACTGAATGTCATCTGCATTAGAGTGATAATTATTAAGAGATCTTTCTACAGCTTCTCATGGCCGTCATCAAACTTTATAAACTTGTTATTCTCACCATTTGCTAGTCCATTTATGACTTTTATAAATAAATATACTGTTATGTTCTATGCAATGCTTCTTGACCCAGATGATATATGAAGATGATCAAAATTTTCCTTAAGATCCCTTTTTGTGGGTAAGGAAAATCAACGATGAAAACTGGAACGAAGCTAAATGGAGAATAAATGCAGTAGGTCTATAACAGGCTGTTTTAATTTGTGTTTTTATGCACTTAAGTATGAGAAGTAGATTAAAATATTTAAAATTATGATAAATGGGCTCATTCACAGAAACACACATTTAAATATCTCCTACCATGTGAAGTACTAAAAATTATTGAAATGCTTTTCAAATACAGTATCAAAAGTTACTTCATTAGTAAAAAACTTAGCAGCGGGTTCTAGATTTGAACAATTCCTGCATGCTCTAATAACTTTCTCCTGATAGATGAAGCTTACTTTCCTTGTAAGGATTTTAATAAACACCTTTTAGTCAGTTAACAGTCAGTCTCATTGGCTGGACTGGTAGAAGTATGTACATCTGTATGTAAGTTTAGCTCACTCCTAAAACTGAAGTGCAGTGGGCAGATTTCTTAGAGATAACAGAATATCAGCTTTTCAACATTTCTTATTATGTAATGTCAAACCTTCTTTGCTTGTGTCAGTGACTCCTTACCAAAGGTATCTAATTTTTCATTGTATTGAGATCCTGGACACATCATTTAGTGTTTAATATTATAAAACTTAAGCCCTGTAGTACACACAGCCTTAAATTTTTCATACTTTGGAATAGAAATGAACTTCTAAAACAGAATAATAGCAAGTATTTCCACAAGGGGACATTCAGTATCCTCGTTAAAGAGAAGATACTGTTACAAAATACCTTGGGAACATCTTAATCCTCAAGTCGTCCAATTAATGTTGTAATTACAAGATTAAAGAAAAAGAAAACAATTTAGTGAAAACAATCATGATAAATACATATCCCATTTAAGGATTTTTGCACTGCTTTATTTCCAAAGTAAATAGAAGATAACATGAAAGCATGTAAATGTAGGAAGAGGTGTATAGAAAGTAAATGTCATTTGCAAATGTGGAAAGACAATCCTACTGTGATACCAGAAGGAAGTGGAGATCAAGTTGGTTTGTACTTAGAGCTAAAAATAGCTTCAGAGAATCATAGAATCACAGAATTACAGACAGGCTTGGGTTGGAGGGGACCTTAAAGATCATTTAGTTCCAATCCCCCTGCCATGGGCAGGGATGCCACCCACTAAATCAGGTTGCTCAGGGCCCCATCCAAGCTGGCCTTGAACACTTCCGGGGATGGGGCACCCACAATTTCTCTGGGCAACCTGTTCTAGTGCCTCACTACCCTTTGAGCAATTAATCCTTCCTAACATTTAATCCAAATCTCTTTTAGTTTAAAACCAGTCCCCCTTGTCCTGTCGCCATCTGCCCATGGAAAAAATCACTCCTCTTTTTCCTTAAAATCCCACTTTAAGTACTGGAAGGACACAATGAGGTCTCCTCAGAGCCTTCTCTTCTCCAGGCCAAAGAACCCCAACTCTGTCTCATCATCATAGAACTGTTCCTGTATTTTAATTGTTTGCAAGATACATCATCTTTAATTATCTCTTTCTAGTAATTTTTAGTCATCTTCCTCTAGACTATTTTTTCTTGGACAGGCAAAACAGACTAGTTGATAGCATATATTTCCTACCTTTCTATCTTTGCAATTATGTGGGCTAAAAACAGTTTAACAAGAATGTTAACAACAATTTAATCCATAAATAGCATCCAGTGTTTTTATAAGTTCAGAATAATGTCACTTCTTTTTGGAGTTAGCATATAATGCAGTACTGATGCATCAGTATGGTCCCTGCACTTCTTTGCAACTTGCAGCTGCTAAAGCAACCCACAGGGGGCCTGAAGACAGAGCACGATTTTCTGTGTTTCTGAGGCTGTCTTAGGAAAAGAACTGCTCTGAAAGCTTATTTCTCTTAAAAGGTCTTTCATTGGAATTGAAAGGCTTGTTGCTTCTCCACCATCAGCCTGAATTCCTCTACATCTAGGTAGTTACCTACAATAATGAGTGCATTTGTTTACAGTGATATTGCTCTCTATCCTGAGTCATTACGTGGAATGTCTTTGTGATGCAAAATTTGCTAATACAGATATCTATTCTCAGTTTAATTTTACTCTGTCATGAATGTCTCAGATGAAACCTAAAGAGCTAACTTTTTGCTTAGAGATTTTTTACTTTTTGTAGTTTATTAATTTTTTATTTCTTCTCTCTCAGTTTGTGAATTCCTATTTCCAAATGTTTTCTCAGACTTCTTAGATGCTTTTAGCTGACAATGTATAAACACGAAAAATTGTTTGAATTTATCTTTTCTAATGACAATTAGGAAAGAAAGGCAGAATTTTTCTTTTTTCTTTTTTTTCCAATAGATGATGCCAAACCCTTCCAAACTAGAATGTGCAGCAGTTTCATTGTTCTTCTTACTTCTTTTAAACATATTTTGATTATTAAACACATTGTGACATGCTGGTAGCCTTTGCTGATAGTATCAGTTCTTATTCTCAGGAGACATCCAAAGAGTAACCCTTGGATTTTCAGGTTTCAAGATGATGGAAATCTATTTTCAGCTTCCAGAAACAGAACTGTTTGTGCAAAAGCTCTTTTAACTCCTTTAATGAGAGATGTCAAAAGTGAAAGGATATACATGGTGTTCACTTCTGATAAAGGTTCAAAATCCCTGACACAGAAGTTTTAAAACAACTTCAGAAAACAGATGGTAAAAAACCTGTAAAAGGCAGCAGATCGTGGACCAATTAATAAGCTAGAAAAAGAAGTCACCTAAGTTTGCTTGTAAAGAAAAGCATATTAGAGACAATTTTACTCTGGTTTTTTTAATCTGTGTTATATGTTTTTATTAAAGTTTTTACTTGATTTAAATGACAATGTTAGTTTTGCACATTTAAGCTATGACATCCAGCAGTATGAAAAAAATTTGGGCTGATATAAGAATATAAACATTTACAGGCTCATTTACAGTAGCTTCTGGGAATAGAAACCAAGAACACAAACATCTGAGAGGAGAGAGAGAATAATAACATAAATAATATTAAATATAAGAATGTTAAAAATGTTAAACTGAATCAAGTCTTCAGTTTTAATAACTGAATCTGTTTTTTACTTGGAGATTGATTATTTATTAGAATAAGTTATCTATAGTTGATCCCAGAGACTGTGCAACAATAAATGTCATAAGTATAACATAGACACTTCAGAAGGCTTTTAGAAAGCTAGCTTTTGCTGTAGAGTTGTACAACTGAGAAAGGGAAAAAAATGAAATAACTACAATTGAAGAATTTTTTTAAACTTTCAAGACTTTCAGTTTCCATCATGCATAAGCATGTTGTTTCTTCTATACAGTTAGATTCAGGACTTTCTGGAAAGCAAGAATCCTTTTCACCAGCTTTTGTAGGCTTTGATTACTGGATGCATTGTGATGCTAAACCCCATGGATTAATGTTGACTGTAAGAGCTGCATTGCCTATACGTGGATTTCTAAAGTAAAAACAGCAAAATAAATTTTTTAGAACTTGTAAGTTTATGAGTCCATGAATATCTAATATTGTTACAAGTACATAATTCCATGATGTTCCATGTGAATATATTCACTATTCACATGTATTGATTTAATAATCCAGAGAAATTGTTTTCAGTGTGTTATCTGTTTGCAAATTATAAAATTTGACTGTGCTCTAGTGCTTGCCATATTGTTTTTTGCTTTTTTAGAGATGGAATGAGCATTTTAAGAGTTCATTTCAGAGGGTAAAAAAAATTGGAAAAATCTTTACTCTTGCATAAAGCTGAAAGAGTTCTCATGATCATCAATTCTTTTCAATCATTATGTTTGAACATTCAGTAGCAACTGAATCTCTTTAATAACAATAAGTAAAATTTAATTTATACCTGACATATAAATTTCGTTCTCTCCCCCACAAACCTATTTTAATAAATTTTTGCTATTAAATTCCTAAATTGTATTTTTATTGTTAATTCTTTGCAAACTTCTTCTGTAGCTCTTGCAAAGAACTTCAATAGCATAGACTTCAGAAGTGCTTTAGCAGCAAGGCAAACACGTGCCAACCATTATAATCTGCTGAGAAAGGTCTTATCTACCAATTTTGTCCTTTAGAACGCAAAGATCTGGTTTTGTTGAAGTTATCTCTATACCCACATTGAGTAGGTCGATGTTTCAAAAAATGAGGAAGAATCACAAATTCTTTAACTCAGGCATATTTAAACTGAGACTTTTCAACTATTTATTTTGAAAGAAGTATATTTTTGTTGAGAGGCAATATATATTTAATAAACATATGAACATAAAATCTATTCTTTAATCCAAAATATTTCCAGTTAACAAGCAAAGCTACAACAGAGTACAAACTGCTGCAAGAACAGTCATATGAGTATATTGGGTATAATTTGTCCTCCTATAAACCCATACATTTTTGATCTGCCTTCTTTTTCAAAGCATAAATCACTGAAGAAAAATCTCTACATTTTCTGCTTGGAGCTAGTTCTATTGCATTACATTTCCTACTCAGTCAACGTGTCTTTCATCTTCCTTTCACATAGGTCTCTCAAGTGAGTGGAAAATGTTGTTGATATTATAACACCTGTGTTATACACTGAGCGAAGAATAAAACATTTCTGTGGTTCCCAGCTGCTACTATAAAAGTGAAACTACTGAGGAAAATATACTTTGGCAACCTGCCTGTCTCAAAAAATTAAAATCTATGAAACATACCAGAGAATCAGAAAAGACCAACTGAATAAATGTTATCGTTCATAATCGACATCTTAATGTGTAGGTGATCTTCCCATCTTCCCCCAAAAAAAGATTTTGTACCAGAACGCTTAAAGACAGCACAAGAAAGCTAAATAACAGCTCTTTAATGGCACCAAAGGGAGCTTCAAGCCTTGATTGCAAAGCTCATTTTTCCACGTATAGGTCTATATGTCATTGCCTTATATTCACCGCGTGCCCTATTCAGCCGTCCCTCCTGATGAGCAGACATGCACAGAAGCTCTCTATTTGGTGATGATTCATCTGTGCCATCTCACACTGAATCTCAGTACCACTTTATTTCCTGTGAACAATTTTATCATGTTTGCTCTTGGGTGAACTGTGATTCATGGATGTCAGGATTTCTTTTTCTTCTTTTTCAGTTTAACACTCTGTTACTTGCACCTTTCAAAAGTGTAGCTATGGCACAGTTTCTTCAGGCAGAGCAGTTTACTGCTGTAGGGTGCAGGTATACTGGGAAACATGGATCAAGAGTCTCACCTCTTTTCAGAAGAAATAAACAAAGTGCAAGAAAGTAGAGAAAACTGGACTCAGGTTAATAAATTTTCTTTCCTGAAAATCAAGGTTTGTGAGTATGGGATTACTAGAAGGGCTGTGCTAAAGCTATTTTCTGGTGGAATTATTTAGAACTGAAACTTCTATTGAATAAAAATGAGGCTTTTTATTCAATAAAATAAAAACATTTTTAAAATCAGGAAAATATTACAATAAAATTTTGTTATTAATCAATCATATCTATTAGTTTAAATGCTTGTGATTACTCTTGATTGTAGGGCCAGAACAGAAAGGTGATATTTTGGAAAAAAAAGCCTCCTAGGAATATACAAATGATTGGAATAAAAGCCAATTAATCATGTTTTATAAATTTTTTTGTGTTCCCCGAGAGACACCAATGGTCCTTATTTATCTCTTCTCAGCATTCAGTCTCAGATCTCTAGAAAACTGAGAGCCTTTTTTCCTCTTTGCAAAGGAGATCTGAGCGTAGGATAAGAACAAGATCGCATTCTGACCCTAGAAACATTTAAAATCTTGTTAAATTATCTCTTCTGAGTAAATTTTTCCGGATGAAAAGAGAGGTTGTGATGCAAATTGACTTTTCATTATATGGTCATTATCCAGTGTCATTGCGGTCATGCTCTAAACAATGAAGGTCTGCCTCTCAACTGAGGTAGTAACTTTTAGACAGGCTATCAGGATAAAATCTAGCTGTTTTTCTGCAATTACTGTGTACAGAGAAGTGGTCACAACATCCTCTCACTGCCTCTAATTAAACTATTAGTAAATACTGCAGAAGTTTTTCTTTGTGTAAAATATATACCTTACTTAATGGCAGAGAGGAATTGCCCCATGGAAGCACAGTGAGCAGCTGTTCAGCATTAACTTCAATTGCAGCATTCTATTAGTAATTGCCTGCTTCCTAAGCTAGAGTTAGATCTTACCTCAAAAGTGTCTCCTTGAAATTCACTAAAGAAGATATTTTTTTCTGACCGATTGTTATGTTTTTCTTAATGATTGGCCCCTGCAGGAAGGCTTTCTAGTATATTCTGAGGGGGGATTTTTTTTCCTTAATATATGGCTTAAGACATCCAAACGTGAAGATAAAACAAGCACTGCCAAATTTGTGTTGATCTGTGCAGAGAAGGATAAAAGACTTGAAGCCATAACTAGGAGTGAAACAGGCTGCCTGATCAGAGCCACTTAAGCCTTCTAACTCTGGATAAAATAGTTAACCTAAGATATTGAAAGTTTCCTACTTTCCTTTGCTGACTAGACTCACAACTCTTACTGCCAACCCTTAACTACTATATCGAAGATAAGAATGGAATGTATGTGCTTAGTCCTTCATAATTAAAAAAGGGAATTTGCATGTGAGGTCTTGCTTCAATAACTAAAACAAAGTATTTCTCCCTTTGTTCCAGACATTAGAACAGTTGAATTGACCTTTTATATAAATGGCCTGAAGCATCTACTGGATTAAATAATGCATAATACAAAGTTGAGTAGGGTTGAAAGAATACTCTGACGATTCAATTAAAATACTCAGAAATCTTCCTAAAATCATAATTACAGTAATAGTTGTGTCAGTTTTGCAAAGGAGAAACAGAACACAAATACACAGAAACAGAGCAAAGAAAATAGCACCACTATTGAAAACAGCCTATGCATATTTTTTCTTTGGAATATTATGTGAAATGAAACACAAAACGATGAAAAATGACACTTAGAGTAGGACTATATAATGTGTCTATCTTCTCTTTCCTTTAGAAATTTATACAAAAAATCATCATATTTACACTAGGTTGTCTAAATGGTAGCACTGAAGTTGAATCTAAAGTACTGAAATATTAAAATATCACTATATATTTTTGAAATTATTCAAGTGATTTTGACAGAGGATTCTGCATTTAGTGCTGCAACTTTCAGTTACTGTTGTTTGAACTGTCTCGTATTATTTATTTTCAGGTTTTAGGGAATCGAGTCATGTATAAGCAGTGCTTGCACTTTCTTTTGCTTCTAATGTTGTTGTCATGTATAGTAATAACTCATCACTCATTAACACCTCCAGAAAAAAATATTTTGAAGAGACAATTTGCAAAAATATTTTGCTTGAGACAATTTTACACAGAATTTCAAGCTCCAGAAAAGCGTGAGCTAAGTTCCCAAACGAATTTTAAAAGTAGGATCTTAGGAAAAAGTGGTATCTACAAAACCAAATCTAAGCAAGAGCTCATGAATGCTTTCTTATTCTGAGGTTTTGGTATTTCTTTTTCACTTCGTTGCACCACAGATATTAAGCCTGGTAGTGTGAATGTCTCAGCACTTCTGTGTTTTCAGAATATACAAAGAAACTTTACCTATACAGACAGATACATAGCAGAAATAAAATGTACAAAATGTTGAATATTTTGATTTGGGTTGTGTTTTACTCCAAGTTATTAAGTACATCATGATAAATGGGGAAGAGTGAAAGACTGAACAAACTGAAAGATAATCATTGAGGTCCAATGAGTTTTACATACACAATTAAAATTCCTAGGTGGCAGTGTGCTGGTTTGGAAACAAACCACTGAGAGACTCTAAGTCAGAAATACAATTTAATAGAAAAAGAGATAAATAAATGAAATAGTATGAACAAAAAAAGAGAAACCACCGACAGAGTCGGAATACAACCTGGCACCCTGTCAGTCAGGGTGCTGGTAGCAGTCTAGACGAAGTGGTGATCCTGAAGAGAAGGTCTGGTCTCCGCCTGAAGATCCAGTAGTAGCTCTTGTCCTCTGGAAAACCAGCAGGTCAGGGCCCCGTGGTGTT
>VZTA01002784.1:76420-122024 GCA_013398855.1 Mohoua ochrocephala
ATGGGTCATGGGAGAGATAAAGAACCCTGCTCCACCTGGTTTCAACAGCTGGCCCATTAACAGGAGATAGTCCAGAGGGAGGAGGCAAGGAACACCACCCCACCTGGTTCCAACAGCTCATGAAGATGGTAATAGAATACACTGCAACCCAGAACAGGCAGTGTCATGATGTTTTCATAGACTTTTGAAGACAGTTGATTTAACATTATTTTTCAAGAAAAAGGATGGATCTGGTAACTGACTATTAAACATAGTCACTTCAGTTGTGCTGATATGCAACTTTGTTATCTGAATTATTTCAGTATTTGGGCAATTTCTTTTATTAAAAATTCACAAATTGTCTGTAAGTTTTTGGAGCCTCAGTCAGGTGAGGCTGTTGAAGAACAATGAAGATTGATATAGTGAAGAACCTCGGAGTGCAGAAACTCTAATTGTCCATTGACATTTGAATTAACTGACAAAGGGACCAAGGAAATGAATTATTTCACTACTACTGCTTCAAAGAATTCCAGGTTCATGATGATCATGAGTGCAGAAACATGACTAATTCATACTCCTGCGACATTTGGCTTCATCTGATATCCAGGGTTCAACAGGCAGAAGTGCTTCAGTAGGCTGAATTTAGTACTATTGAGTTATATTCCAATGTAAATTATGTTAGAACAAGAAACAGAAGGAGAACAGGCTTATGACCCAGATCTGTAAAAGCGTAAATATCTCTTCTTTTGCCCTGAACTCCTTCCTGTTTTCAAATAATACTCTACTAATAAAAGGAAATGTTTGTGTCAAATCTTTAGGCAGATAAGTTGTCTCAATCAAAAAAAAATATCTTGGGCTGAATTAAGTGGATGAACATCCTGACCTTGTCTCAGATTCAATTCTTCAGCACAGCACTGTTATGCAACCCCTCTGTTTTATGGCTAAAGCCTCTAGCAAACCCATAAGAAATGCTGAGATTTTCTCTGAGGAAGGATACTGATAAAGTAGCAAGAAAGTTTTATTTTTTGTGCCAATTCTATTGTTTCAGTAACTTCTGTCAAATCCAAGAGGAATTGCACCCTTCTGTTTGTCCTTTCTTTCAGCTGTTTTCTTTTAAACCATAATAATCCACTCCATAAAGATCAGTTAATTTATTCTCATCCAAGGACAGAATCAACTTTTGATCCACAACAATTAATTTCAGTCTGGTTCCAAGGTTAAGCTTGTTTCTCATGAACTTGGGAGTTTGGAGAATGGTAGAAATTAAGGTTAAATGATTAGCAACAAGCTTCTTATTTTTATCTTTCACACTGAATAAATGACCCATCAAATACTTTGAGGCCCATCACTGCATAGCAGTTAAACACCTTCTCACATTTAAGGAAGCCAGAATGTCTAAGACAGTGAACTTAAAATCAAATGAATATTTATATTTTCTGGAGTGGGATGATTATCCACCAGCTTCATTTATGTTCATGCTGAAATGAATATGCAAAATTATGCTGGGCAATTGATATCATAGAATCATGGCATGATTTGGGTTGGAAGGGACTTTAAAGGTCATCTTGGTCCAACTCTCCTGCCATAAGCAGGGATACCTTCCACTAGATCAGGTTGCTCAGAGCCTCATCCAACCTGACCTTGAACACTTCCAGAGATGAGGCATCCAAAACTTCTCTGGGCAATCTGTTTCAGTGCCTCACCACCCCCACAGCAAAGAATTTCTTTCTAGTATTGAATCTCACCCTACTTTCTTTCAGTTTGAGGCCATTCCCCCTTGTCCTGTCACTACATGCTCTTGTAGAAAGTCCCTCTCCAGCTTTTTTGTAGGCTCCCTTAAGGTACTGGAAGGACACTATTAGGTCACCCTGTAGCATCCTCTTCTACAGGCTGAACAATCCAATTCTCTTAGTCTGTCTTTGTCACAAAGGTGCTTCATCCCTCTAATCAACTCGGTGGCCTTCCTCTGGACTTGCTCCAACAGCTCCGTGTCCTTCCTCTCCTGGAGACCCCAGACATGGATACAGCTGTGGACTATGTACATGAGTATATTAATATTCAGTAAACCAATTATATTTTAGTAAGACACCATATTTCTAAACAGAATTTAGCCAAAGAAAATCGATTGATTATTGAGGAAATACATTGTAAGACAAAGGTTGATCAATTTTGATCAAAAGCACATGTGAGGTTTAGTTGGTTGAATATTAGAAAAGAATATTTATCAGACAAAATATATGGGACCTCAGTGATCACACATAAATTTCCTAGATAAACTATAGCTGGGAATGGTTTATTTTAAAAATGGGCTAGTCTATCCTTCACCTTATAGTTTAAAAATACATATTTAAATTGTAATGCCTTATTTAATAAAGTATTAAATATATAATTTTAAAAGCATGGTTCATCCTTTTCCGTATTTTGATAGCTAGTCCATTCTTAGTTCTTCCATGTGGGTTGCTGCCACTTTAAAGTGATATGGATCCGCTGAACAAAACTATTGAACATCAGTAAAATCAGATGGTTGAGGTTTACTATCGACTGTCAAAGAGGGGATGTGGCAAGTTATTAGCATTCTGATACAGCACTTCTCTGGCAAACTGTCATGAGAACAATGAGGCAGAACACCATCATTCTATTGTAGAGTTAATTAGAATAATGAAAATATGAAATAATACAGATGTAATTGCCATCCATTATAATTCTTAAAATTAACTTATAATTTGTCCCATCCTCATTGAGCAGTGTAAAATATTTAAGGAGATTGAAAAAATAAAAAGAAGATTTCACAGCTATATTTTGCACTATTTAGTTGGATTGGCATGAAATTTCTAAACCCGTCATTAAGCCAAGCTGGCACCATGAAATTACACTTATCAACCTTGGTGTTAATGCCTAATACTGGTATTTACACATATGATGTGTAAAAAGCCAGTGTGTAAGCAATGAAATAATTACATAGAGTAATAATATAATAATTATGGGAAAGTTGGAACATTTGAAGATAAAATATTATTTCAATCTGAAAATATTTGCTGTAAATTTTTAATGAAAGTGTTATTAATTTCCAGGACGTAGTCCTGTGTTTCAGTTTGTACAAAAATTTTGCTTTGACTTCAACAGTCTGAATTAATTACTTCATGATTTTATTTTCTGCATAATAACATGTATAATGAAGCTGGGTAATAAAATCACCAAAACAGCAGAATTTGAGGCTGAACAATATTAGAAGGGAGTTTTTACTCCCACTTCCATTGCAAATGTTGGGTCTGCTCTATCTGTGGCATTTCTGAACAAACACCTTTACAGCCTGTTCTGAGGAAGAGGATCTGAGGGAGTTGCCACAGCCTCCCAAGAAACAGCCAGAGTACTGCACAGTCCTCACTGCTGCACATCCCAACACAGACCTTCCCTTGTATTATTTAATGCCCGGTCTGAAATGAGTTTTGAGAAGGGAATAAACTCCTTAGAAGCTATGTTTTATGTATATGAGCACTGCTACTGTCTTTTCCTTTCCTTCGTCTAAATATACTTAAACCTTTCATGTTCCTTTCAGCGTTTGATTTTTCCAGAGCTTTGAAAAGCCTCCTGCTCTCCCTGAGAATCTCTTTAGTAGAACGACTCCTTTGAACTTGCATTGCCCCAAATTTGAAATGCTAAGGATTTATCAGCTCTGAACACAGTAAAATCACTGGTTTACACTCAACATTTCTACTTGTGGACTCAAGAATAGTGTTTGCCAACTAATGCTGCAACCTGTTACTCTAGAGAATCCTGTTCTCTGCTGGTTTTAAATATCCGTCTTATGTAGCTACTACTAATGTTATCAAGGGTGACAAGAGGAACATGTTCTGATTTAGATTTTCATTTTGCTTGCAATAAAAATTTTAGAGGAAATATGCATCCAAAACAGTATTCATTTCTTTTTCAAAGTATTTATTAGGGGATATTACAATTTTTTTAGCCTTTTAAAGCAGTGAATCTATCTAGGTATTTTAAGAAAATGGATTTTTTTTCTTTAATTTCAAAGCATATGTACAATACAGCATATAAATATAATGTTGCACAGAAGACAAATGTTATCAGTTTCTGTGGAATAATATTGCTTAATTAATATAGTGTCTTTTCAAAGTTATAGTGAGGAAGGAAAAGTAATTTTATTTCATGTTTCATGGAAAGCTTTTCTCATTCAAACAGTGGATATATTTGCTGAAACCTGTAATGTTTTCTAGTACTATTTTAGCTATTTTAAACCAAAATAGAAACAATCCTTTTCTGTGCTAACCTCTTCTTCTGAATCAAAACTCCAAATATTTAATACCAGCATTTGAATGTGTCCCCCTTTTAAATAGTATAAAAGGCATAGTGCAATGAAGAAGTGCTATCTTCAAAAGATAAAGAGGTACACAATTAAAACTCTGTTTATTAAAGTAAATAGCTAAAATGAAAAGAAAGCTCCTGAAGAAAATGTTTTGAGTTTCTCGTCATAGTGGTCAAGAAGTAAAATCATGGATACAAAAGTTTAAAAGTGGAGGCACTGACTGGACCAGTAACTTTCAGAAGCCATTTTGCCGCGAAGGCCTCATAGCTCATTAATTATTGTGTTAAAAAAGAAAACCTCTGCCGTTTACATTTAAGGGACAGGGTTTACAGAATGACTCAGCTACCTCTCCACGCCAGACTCATCTATTTTAGCTCTTTGTTTACGACTGACTCATTCATATTCAAACACAGAATAGAAGATCTCAGTTTTTAAATTAAACCATGCAGAGAGGACAAATGCCTTCAAGTAGCTACTTTTACACCTGGTGTTGCAAGTGGTGTCACAATTGAGCTTTTTGTAGCAGTGACAGAGCACTGAGCAGGAGAGGTGGTAGCTGTCTCCTTGGGGACTGCAGCTGATTGTCACCTGACTAATTGAAATTCCTCTGCAATGCCAGCTGCTGCTGGGCTGCTGTGGAGCTGATCGTCCTCTTCACTCATCGGTCTAGCAACTACTGTGTCCATCAGTCTGCGTCCGAGTGAAGCGAGCTCCCGACAGCCGTGTCCCACGGGCCCTGGGAGGGCTCTGCGCGCTGAGGGCGCGGTGGGCATCAGCCTCCCGGCCCCGGTGTCGGGCACGGAGCACCGGCTGCCTGCCCTGTGACTCAGCGCTCCAAAGCCATCGGGCAGCCTTCACCTCGGCTAGAAACGGTCTATCCTGCACATCCAAAGGTGGAATTAAATACATGTAAGATGCACACGAAATGTTAGGAACGCTTACATAATTAAGTCCCACATTTTCATTTATAAATGTCACGCAAGCAGTCGCAGGTGAGGAGCCCAACCTAGAAAATAAAGTGACAATTTGAAAAGGAGGTTGAAAATGAGTCATCAGCACCACAGTCTGAGAGTCAGTCTTTGGTTTGTTTTGATTTCATTTCATTACACTTCCTTTTTTTATGACTGCATTGCCTAGCTTGTTGAGCTATAAAAAAAGAGGACATATTTTGCCTGTTTATACTCTGCTCACTCCAAGACGTTAACTGAGTCATCAATAAGCATTTATCTCGGCACTTCCCAAGCATTAACTCTTCACATTTGTCACAGAAAATAGGAAAGATTTTCTCTTTTCAAAGCTGAGCTCAAGGTTATTCTTGAAAATGGCATTCTGTTTAAGCATCAGCATTTCATGGAAATTAGTATTGAAATTTTTACTTTTTAAAATGACATTTTAATTTCAAGCATCTGTAAAGAATAGCTATTGACAATGATGTCAAACCATTTTGCATTACAAATCTATAACTTCAGCAACTGTTAATAGGAGCTGTAGACTATGTCAATGCAAAAGCAGCAAATGTCATTGAAAATACCAGTACTTTCAATAGCAGTTTTAGTGTTAATTTTTTTGTGTGTGTGTTTTTTTTTTTTTTAATAGCAATAATACTGAATAAATTAATGGGAAAGTAAAGATAACAGAATTGGGACTTACATAACTCAATATCACAAATTGATCAAACATCAGACACCAGGAGACCATGTTCAGTATCTTCCTCTGCCAGAAGGAGGAAGATGAAAGCTCTGTCCTCCATATGAATACCCTAACAACCAGATTTGGGGCTAAAGAGAGGAAATACACATAATGCACTTTTTAAGCAAACATGTTTAAGGATTCATTTGACCACAGAGATGAAATAAACATAAAATGATTTTCTATGATCATGCTTAGAATATTATGTCAGAAATCATGAAATTTTTGTTTGATGCTAAATACAGGGAATGGTATGTTTTTTAGGAAATAGTCATTGGATATAGTGTTACTGAATATACTACTGAAATACACATATTTGAAGTTGAAACAAAATTCAGATCTTTGTTTACAAAAATTAATACAGTCTAAAAACCTCTTTCAGTCTCTACTTTCCATTTTTTTCCCATATATTTTTCAAGCTTTTTTTTCCCCCTCAGATATAAACTTAGCTTGTTCCATCAGATTTTCAGTGACAAAGGCTATAACTTTGCCAGACAGTCTGTGTAATGGTTATCACCTTTATTATTAACAAGACTTGCACTGTCTCACTGCAATTTAAGATGTTTTTTACTTCCCATCTGTCATGAGAGATTATTCTATTACTTTTTGAAAGCCTTTTCTGTTCTTGAAGTTGGAGCATCTTCTGGGTTGGAAGTCATCTTTCTGCATGTTGTGTAACACAAGTCTTTTTCTCTCTTTCTTTCTCTTTCTCTCTTTCTCTCTTTCTCTCTTTCTCTCTTTCTCTCTTTCTCTCTTTCTCTTTCTCTCTTTCTCTTTATTATCTTCTTTTTAATTTTTTTTTCCTGTTCTTATACATCTGTGTGATGCTTTTTTTATTTCTCAACAGCATGATACTGTTGACTCATGACCTAAAATATTTTCTGAAGAACTGTTACCAAGCTGGTCATTTCCTGTCAGGTGTTTATGTAGTCAACACTTCCTGAGGACATCTGTGAGCTATGAACCCTGCTCTATGGACCACCTGCCAGTAAATTATATGTTGTAATGTTCAATACCAATGCCAAAGTACTTTTTGGAACTCTACATGGATTGTGGCATTTTTTTAACCTCTCCATATCAACACTGAATTGATTTTTAGACAGTGTCATTCTGGACCTAATATTTTGTTTAACAAAATTTACAAAAGTGAGGCAAAGTGAGATGAATATCTTTCCTGTAGATATAAAACACATCCAGAAAAGTAATCACATTTCAAGTTCTTACTTTTCTAATAGTCCAGTTTCCATCCTATAAAAAAATAGGGTGATTTTACAGATGCATGTGGTCAGGACTAATACAACACAGTGTCCATTAACTAGGTTCTGGTGCATTCTCCTGCATTGTGTAACAACTCAATGGCTAAATAGCTCCAGAACCTCCATTAAAATAGGGCTTTTTCAATTCCTGGGGTTTTTTTATGCATTTTATTTTTCTTGCAATCATCTTAGTTCTCTGATAGTGTTCTAGGCAGTCCAGAATTTGGGACAGTACAACTGCTCAATCACTCTCTCTATATGCAGTGAGACAGAGCAGGGTTTTCTGGCTTGTGATCATAGATATGAAACTGGATCCACTACATTGTGCCAGCTCCATGACAGTAAACAGTTCTTTGCTAAAAGAAAATCATACGCAGGAAGAGGTTGATGGGTCTTCAGAGTATTCCAGGGGGAGTGCTCACCTGCATATCTTCTCCAGTCTGAGCATACCCACAGCAAACACTCCAGTCTTTCAATTCTGTCATTGCTTCAACATATGCTGCAGGTCAGCTCTTTATATACTCTTACTCACTCAGAAACTCAGAGAGCATTTCTCTTTTAATGATTTCTTTTGCTCAAGCCTCAATTTTACACCCAGAAGTTCTTGTGACAGCAGGGAGTGGTAGAATACAAGATGAACATTAGAAAAACCCCATAATAATTGCAATTTCATATACACACAAATATAGCCTATCTTTTTATCAAGATAGATACAATACAGGTTTTAACATGGTACCCAAACTGTGTGAGCAGAGGATAACAACAAACACTTTGAGAATACAGGCGCAGATGAACCCAGGGGTTCTGGACGTGTAGCTGCAAATCAGAAACAGTCAATATCTGATCACTAAAGGAAAACAGTCTTTAAAGCTGGGCAGAGCTGGTTTATGGTGTAATGAAGAGAACAAAAAATAAACATGCAGCAAATGTAAATTATATGCTGTCAAAACAAAGGTAATAACATGGAAATTAAATGATGAGGGAACAGGTGACGAATGAAAAAAAGAGAAGAAATATAAACACCTCTAGTATTGCCCCTGGTTTAAGGATGCTATGCCTCATCAATACCACTATTCATCTGCAGCAATTATTCTGTTCTGTTTGCCAGACAAAGAACATTGGGGTTTTTTCACCTGCATTCACTCTATTTTCCTAGCTAATTATATATAGTGTGATCTTTTACACTACAGCTTGGTGAAGAAATCAAGAATTTTTAAAAGCTGAATGTGTGCTTTTGCTCTAGTTTTTATACATGACAAGGTGATTGGTACCATAAAGCTGAACCAGATGGGTGATGCCCTATAGATAGCCAGGTAGATCAATAGATATTTCAATAGATAGATTGATATTTCCCCTGTATTTTTATATTTGTTTACTGGAATGGACTCCTACTCTCTATGACTGATGAACTTCATTGATTTAACAAAACTAGAGAGAGGGATGTATCAAATACTATGGATAAGGAGAGAAAGTGTAAAACTCAGATATAGTGAAGATATAATCAACATATATCAATAAGAAAATATTACTTATTCAATATGGAAAAAACCCCTCCTCTGTGCATATTTTTTAAGGCTGTAAATTAACAAAATTTGTTGGAAAATACAAATCACTAAGAAACAAAGTTCATAATACTAAAGACAATTTCAAGGATTAATAAGTTCTTAAGAATAAGAAATAGCTTTTGCTGCATGGATATTAATTTGATATATGTCATTATCATGTCCACAAAATTCAACAGAGAATAATAATAAAACCTGAAACCTGAAACCACTAACTCGATATAACTCACTCTTTGTGAAATACAGCTCCTGCTGCTTATGAAATACTTGTGCAAGATTTTGCTCCTTTAAAGTACAATCATGTATGCTCTCAGTGAGAAATTTGGCATGTAATACTACTTTCAGCTGCCCTCTCGGGAACACACTGAAATAGAATCAGAGAATCATTCAGATTGAAAAATTATCCTTAAAATCATTGAGTTCAACCGTTAACATAACACTACCAAGTCCACCATTAAGCTGTGTCTTAAATACATAAAACAATATTTTGAAACATTTGGTATTACTAGTTTTTTAAGATGGGGAGGTGCTATTTGATAATGGCATAGAATTTCTGATGTAAATAAAATTTTTCTTCTATCATAAATGATCTGTATACACACATATTTATATGTAAAAGAGCAGACATGCAACATACTGATCAACAATAATGAGAGACTTTTGATTGCTCATCTCCTTTCTTTTCTACAGTACTGCATTTCTCAGAAAACCAGATTAAGTGGAAAATGCTAGTATTTCATACTAGCAATGGTTATACAGTCTTGCAAGGGAATTAAGCATAAGTAAAAGTATTGTTGAAATGTATTTCAACAGAAGACAACAATGCAAACATGTTGATGTTTCAAGCAACTGAGTGGTCACAGCAATCCAAAAGAACGCTTTAATCATTGGCACTAGCACAAGGTACTGCCTCCAGTATCCACTGGGCATCACCCACAAAGCAACAGTAGAACTAATTTGTTCCTACCAAAATTGTGAGAGAGAGAAATCTTCTATACGAGAAACTGGTAACAGACCATTATTTTTTGGACTGTGAAACATCCAAGAGAAGTTACCAGCCCTTGAACCAGACCTGATCAGGATGGGGAATGATCACAACCCATTCATGTTTCAGTGAGTGGATAATCTGCTGCTTCCAACTCCTTTTCTTTGTTGGATTATTTTGAGAGAATTTGAACTCCAGCAAATACAGCCTGAGTGGTACCAGTGTTTCTGAAGAGCTTGATAATCAAAACACATAAACTACTGCAAAGACTATTTTGGGTGCCAAATTAGCTTTAAAGATCCAGCCTAAGTAGGAGGTGATTTTCTCAGTTGAGGAATATTACTCATTAGAAATATACTCCTTACATGCCAGACCTGCTGTTTGGACTATGAGCTGTGAGGTGTGACCGCTTCCAACAGAGGCATGTCCATCATCCTTCTGAGTTTTATAGTTTCTGCATGATTTGCCCTGCACTTAATGTTTCCCACACATCATATTCTCATATCCATGTGGCTGAACTAACATGTATTTAAAATTATTTATATTTAGATTGCATTATTTCACTCACTTCTGATTTCTGTGTGAAGTAGGCAAAGTACAGAAATAGTAATGTATCAGTTTGAGCTGGTGTGCTTCACAAAGCCATTCTCTATCTGCAAATCTACTATATATTTATTTTTAGAATAAAGTCTGTTATTGAGGGATCATACAACAAAATACCTAAATAAGACCTAATTGAAAATTATTGTTACTTTGCATGTTTTCATTTTTTATAAGATTATTTATAAAAATTCACATGTTGAGATTTGCTCAAAGCTTTGTTAGATCTTAACAATAAGAGTATATATAATACTGTGATATGATCTATGAAAAATATGCTGTGTCATTCTGAGGGTCCTCAGCTGTTTTCTATTCAGAGAAACATACCTTGACCTTTAACAAGAGCCAAACTACAACTGATAAAACCCCAGGAGTGCATATTGTTTTGCAACACAAATATTGTATTATTTGAGACTGTCTGTTCCAGTGATTAAATTACACTGTCAGAAAGAAAAGCTTTGCAGCCTCCCTGTGTTTCAGTCTTTTCACTTCAAGTTGTCCTGACTTTAGCATCATAATAATGGGAAGAGAAATGTTAATCAAATCTGGGTGACTACGGCTAGTCTCATTAAACTCTCACAATAAAATAAAATTAAATACAGCGTGACTACTAATTGGAAAGAATATTACAAAACAGAATACTTGTACACTGTAGATAATAGGACAAGGAGTAATGGGTAGAAATTGAAAGAGGGGAAATTCAGGCTGGATATTAGGAAGAAATTCTTCACTGTGAGGGTGATGAGACACTAGAACAGGTTGCCCAAGGAGGCTGTGAATGTCCTAGCCCTGGAAATGTTCAAGGCCAGGCTGGACAAGCACTTGAGCAACCTGGTCTAGTGAGAGGTGTCCCTTCCCATTGCAGGTCAGGATTGGGACTAGATGACTTTTAAGGTTCCTTCCAGTCCTTAACATTTAACCAGTATATGACTTTATAATACAAGTTTTGGCTTAGACACCCAAAGGTGTAGATAGGACTAAAAAATGTCTATAAGGAACTGCCATTTATATGGCTGAAACTAGTTAAAACTGCATGTGCTGCCATCCATCGATTCCCACGTTTTCTGCTTTCACTATTAAAATCTGTCCAGATTTGCAGTTATTTTAGTAGGTCTAAAAAAAAAAGGACTATTGTTATACCATTTCTATGTCTCCCTGTGTCACTGGAGAGTTGGAATTTTAAAGACGATAATTTTCTTTTTCTTCTCACATTTTTCATCTTGCTTCCATTTATCTCTATGAGGATACATATGTACAGTCTAATTTTGCTACCATGTTCTTTTGCTTTTGAATCAATGGTTTCTTTTCCCTTCAAGATGATCAATTTTTTCAAGCACTCTTGTCCCTGGAAAATAATTTGTTCCATGGCTGTTCTGCTTGTTTCCTCAGCTCTTTTTCTACCCTGTTGTGCTTGCTTTGTTTCTAATTTTCCTCATTTTTTTTTTAACTTCTACATTACTCAGCAGCTTGATACCCCTCGTTAATTAGTGCTATCAGTACACTACTATTATTCACTATTACTCTGCCATAGGGCACTAGCAACACAGTAAAAGTGTTATCCCACCTTTTTTTTTATTTTTATGCTCCTTGTAACGTCATATGGAATGGCTTCATAATATCTTTGTCCAGGTACCATTAATCCTATTTTGCAGGCTTTGTCTGTTTGGGGAAAAATTCTGACAGTTTTTCATGAGACGAAAAGTATTCTGTCTGAGTCCTGGGACTCTAAGGGCCTAGTTCTGTCAGGAATTTTCTTGCTTCTAGATGATAAACTCCTATTGATTCTAATGGGACTTGAGATCACAGTCCTTGATGCTCATGCATTCGTCTCTCTGTGTAGTGCCAACAGTTCATATTCACACTGCAGAGTTTCAAAAGCAGTCACCCAATGATTGAAATCCATCAAGTCCAGTCATTCAAAGAAAAAAAAGTGCATCAGCAGGTGTTTCTAACATTAATATCTGTGTACATATATGAGTACAATAGGAGACAATAGTAGCAGTTTAAAGGTAGCTAACCGGTGGTGCTACAATACTGCCAAGATCAGAACCTGCTTATTCTAATCAGGTTTCTGATTCCTTGTCTACAAACTTTCGAAGGCCTGATTGTCTATAAGGATATTAATAAAGTGGACAGTGTATGTAATGCTACGCTGTAAAGAGACGGTGTAATGTGATTTCACAAATCTATTTTGTCTATTAAAATGTAAAAAGAATGAATTTCATGCTTCAGAAGATTTCAGCTGCAAGTGACTAGAATCCCAATTTTGATGGAGATACAAATTTACAGTCAGTAGGAGTCAGAGATCTCATATTGCTACCATGTAATAATTTTTTTCCCTTCCATTTTCATTATTTAGCAGCACAGAAGTCTTGAAGACAGCGATATTGTATGAGGAAAAGGGAAGAGTTGCTGGCTATTTAAAGACTAGCAACTAGAATTTACATACTATATAGTAACTCTGATGGAAGGATAGAGGAAAAATAAAAGTTGCAGAAGTAGAAGAAGTTGTAAAGAAGCACCAAAAGGCTGATCTTTATGCACAGATCTAGAAAGGTATTGACTGTTACCACAGGTAAGCAGTAAGTTGGGTTTTTTTTAAAGAAAAAGCATGGATTCATTTTCCAGAATCATAGAGTATTTTATGTTACAGAGATGTCTGGAGATCTCCTAATCTGATCCTTCCCTCACAGAAGGTCCAATTACATCAGGTTGCTCAGGCACAGGTACAGATGAGTTTTTAATTCAGTGACTGAGATATCACAACAACTTTGGGCAATCTGTTCCAGTGTTTGACAACCCTTATGAGAAAACATTTTCCTTTTGTTTCTAATCAGAATTTCTTTGCTCCCACTTTTATCCACTGCCTCTCTTCCTATCCCTGTGCACCTTGGGGCAGAGAGTCTGGCTCTGTCTTCTCTTCAGCCTCTCGTTGGTTGCCTTGTTTTCTTGAGGTTGAATAAACTCTGTTCTCTCATTCTTTCCTTCCAAGTCATGAACCTTTAATTATCTTGTTGACTTTCCATTGGACTTGTTCCAATCTGACAATATGTTTCTTGTGTGGGAGAGACCGCAACTGGACACAACACTCCAGACGGGGTCTCACAAGTGTTGAACATAGGGAAAGGTTCACCTCCCTGGAGCTGCTGGCAACAGTTTGGCTTCATTTGCTAAAAGGGTTAAACTCATTAAACTTGTACATCAGCTCATTTTCCTTGGCACTGCTTTCTATCCACTTTCTACTGTTCCTGTGGCAATTCTGTCACAGACGCGAGGCTTTGCACTCTGTAGAACTTCATGAGTTTTCCAGCTTGGTGAAGCCTTTCTGAACCTACATATGGTGACCACTCCACCCAGCCAAGTCTGCAGTCTCATCGTGAGAGCACTCCATCACATCACCCAAGTCATTAATGAAGACACTTTATTACACAGGTTAAAATATTAAAAAAGTGGTTTTTTCATAGATAAAGAAAAATGGAAAAAGAGAATGGCCTTCGTGAGAACCAGCAGTTTCTCTGTATAGCACATAATTCTGAAGCAGGATCTTTACTTGTCATTTGTTTATATTGAGAAGTTAAAAGTGTTCAATCAGCACTGTACTGACGTGATATGAAAGATAAGAAAGAATCAGTATTATTATTGTTAATGGCTGCTTTAATTTAGTTCTTTTTTAGGTGCTGGACCTTACCAAAATGTATCAAAACTGCAGAAACAAAAAATGAAGTAGTTCCAGGTGACTTTCAGCCTTGCACATATGACCAGTGAAATACCTGTACTGTTTAGACTGTGACAGTAACATCATCTGTCATCTTAATCTCCTTATATCACCTTCTAAAGAACATTTTACTGAGGAAAGGAAATGATTTTGTAACATCAACTACTGTTTTTAGCCAGTATTCCCAGGATTTTGTCTACCCGCTTTCCAGCTGGTTGTGTATGATGCTCTGAAAAATACAGGAGTATCATGCATGCTAGACACCAGTTAATTCTACATTTCTTCTCTCAGTACAAAAGCTATTACTTCTACCTAGTTGAATCAAGCAATTTGGTGTCTTTATGAACTAATTGTTTCAACACAAAAAAGGAAAGAAAAAATGCCCTAGTGCAACTCATTCTTACTAAAAATGAATTTACATGTTATATATTTAAGGTTAAATAAAATGCATAAGAAAAATAGTGAAGAATTACATATCCCCCTGCACCATTTTCTCTGCTAATAAGCAGGTGCTCTGACTAAGAAATGTAGTTAGAGATTCAGAGGATTACAGAGCACTGAATTTTCCCAATGCATTTTGGGAAAGCACTAGGTTCCAGTGCTTACTGGGACATATGATTAGACAGTCATATTTCCTAACATGCCTATATTCTGCTGAGCCATGAAGAGTGATAGTTCTTTGGGGTTTTTTTCCAGTGATGTAACTAAAAAACCTATAAATTCTAATTTTCTGTGCTTTTTTTACAGTGTAGAGCATTTAACCAAGTAATTTAATTGTAATACATCCTTGAGTTCATAGCGTTATAAAATACTGTAAAAACATTAAGTTAAAAAAAAAATTTAGCTTCATACATATGTGTGTTTAAATATAAATATATGTATTGGGAGTGAAAGAATGAAAAAACAAGAATGTAAAAATAACTATTTTTGTTGAAGTATGTTTGACCTGAGTCAGAATGTTTTGCTGCATGGGCATGATCCTAAATTCACAACTTAAGCAAATACCCCCAGTTCAGCAAAAGAACAGAAATTATTAGAGTGTGGTTTTTAAGTCCTTGTGTTACAGAAGCTCTAATTCAGTCCACTAGTCTTCTATAAATCGTGCTTCTTGAAGGACTAGAACTTCAACATGTAATACAGCTGATTTAGCAGCAAAAATACATGAATGGGATAGCAAAAGCAATGTCACACAGCTCTACTTCTGTTATGGGAAATATAACCAATGTGGAGAATTCTACTTTGCACTTGACTTTTCTGAATTCTGTTGATTGGTTATAGGTAAATTGTAATTGTAACTTTTTTTTAATCCTTCTGTAGATGGCAATATAACTTGAGAGAGACAGAAAAAGCATTTTTTTCTCAGAAAATACTTTTTTTCCCCCTAAGAAAATCCACTGAAAAATTATTGGATTTTAATAACACAGTGTAAAACCCTGTTTGTAGCCCTACACTGTGAAGAATATCCAGACGGTGGTGACATGAGAGATTGCCCATGTTCTGGTTCTGAATATAAGCACAAATGCCACTCATCTACATCCTCTGTATCTTAAGATCTCCCAGCGGATACTTTAACACAGAGATTTCAAGACTGGAAATAATACCGTAAAAAAATACACTAACCCATGCAACGCATGATGTCTTTTCTGTAGCAATCAATGACTTTTGTGAATGTTCTTCAGGTGCTAGTGTTCAGGGAAATTTAATTTCCCTCACTTGCTCTAACAGCTTGCCAGCATTTAAAATGCCTATTTATAAGGTATCACTGGCTGTCTTTTTCCACACCCTGTAAGATGCTTTTGTGGTGAAGCTGGAGTGACACTGAGTAACTCAGACTTCAACCAAACGAAAAGAAGCTGAGCCATTAACTAAAAGCAAATGAATAAATAAGTAAATAAATAAATAAAATGGAAGCTCTGAAAAAGAAAGAAGAGGATAGAAATAAATGAGGCAAAAATGAAATAAAACCCCAAACCAAAATGAAGAGCAGAGCCATTTACTGTAAATACTTATGTCTTATCAGTTTCATATTCACTTAAGGCAGGTATAAGTGACTTTTTAATCAATAATAAATCAAAGACAGGACACTTAAAAGTCAGAAGCACTATTTTGAGCAAAACCTCTTAATATTAGTGACATTTAGGAGATAATTAACAAAATGCCAATTGGAAAAATGAGTTCACAAACTTATTAGTAAAACATTTCCTTCAGGATAGTATTTCTATAAAAAGTTCCTGGAAATAGATTCCTTGAAAAACTAAAAAATGATACAGTAATAATATTTTAACAGCATATTAATAGGCTGTTTAAAGTTCTTGTACTAATAAATTACCTTTCTACTGCAGTTGCACAGAAAGGATTTTCAAGCCAATGTTAAATGAACACCTGCAGGTGACAACTCACATGGCACCAAGAGAGTGCACCTCTTGGGAAGTGTGATCAAGTGTTTACATAGTGCAATACTTGTCTTTTTCTTGTTTACGCACAAATCTTTGATGATCTTTTGGTGGAGATGAACAAATGACTGCTCCCATTCTTTCCAGACTTTATTTACACAAACCTCTTGGCTGTCTGTGTGGCTGCTGGCCAGGGAGAGCGCAAAGACGGCGCGTCAGCTTGTGTGCTGAGCTGGGGCTGCCCCTGGAGAGCAGCCCTCCTGGCTGAGCTCCCCGGAGCTGGAGATCACCTCTGCTGCCCTCAGACACCTCTTCCAGGAGCTGGCATACCTGACAGTGTGCAGGGGCTTGCTGGCACCCAGAGCAAAGCAGAGGCTGCCACACGGCTGCTACAAGAGATGCCAGTGATTGGGAACAGGAGGGGAATAGGGTGCCACTGGCTCGATTTCATGCCTAAGGCAGCAAACTTGCTGGTCTGAGACTAATACTTGTAAGATTTCACCTGTATGTAATTGAACTTGTGGCGAGCTAAGGATCTCTCTCTGGCTGAATATATAGAGAAAATTTGTAGTGAAATGGTTTTGAAAATGGAGAAAAGAGATTTTGGAAAATCCCCAGTCTCCTAATTCAGGGTGCCTGGAATGAGACAGCTGAAAAATAAGGGTCCTTGGGAAGTCAAGGATGGAGGATTTTGTGATCCTACTCCCAAGAAAAGGGTGTGGCGAGCCTTAAACTAACAAGCAAAAAGAAGGACAAGAGAGCTAGTAAAAAACAGATGGGAAAGTGAACTTCAAAACTGATCTGTCTTCTTAGCAAGTCTCACAGAAATACCACATTTTTCTGCAAGTTTAATCTCAACAAATTCTGGCAGAATAAGGTTGCAGTAAAAGAGGTTCTAGTGGTTTTTCTAGTAGGCAAGACAAAGGGTTGAAGAAAGGAATAGAATATATTTTTCTGTTTGGGGAGTTGAACAGTGACCTATACTTACTGTGCCATGAAACTCCATGGTAGGCTAGGCAAATTAGTTCTCTGAATTTTTCTGGGTCCCTACAGTCTACATGCTGCTTATGACTGCCTTAAAAACCTGGATTTTCCTGGCAGAAATTCTGACAAAAATTCTGTCAATGCTTTTAACTTACGTATTGTATTTAAAGAAAAGTAAGGTGCAAAAACCCGTGTATAACTTTTTAAAATAAGGACAGAACATTGCTGTGTTCATTCTAGCATATAGCTCAGTTTACCTACTGGAGAGATAATGGAAAAGTAGTGTTATAGAAGTGGATGCATTGATGTCTTTAAAAAACTTCATCATGCTAGCAAGTGATGCGTGCCATAAAAAGTACATAAGGAAATTTCTATTTCTTTCTTCAAATCATACTTTGGATACTGGGCAACAGAAAAAAACTCCAGTCTGAAAAACTTATTATTAATAAAATGCAGTCAAATATTAATGAATGATCTGTGTCTCAAGAGCTTTCTATGGTACCTGAACAAGAGACAGGCTATCTGGGAAAATATGTAGGAGAAAACGTGACCATATAAGAGAAGACTATATCAAAGTGTAAGTACATAAGAATTATGCTGTTTTGACTGCCTTATACATGACATTTCATAACTTTTGAAAACATTTTGGGGTTGAATAGACCTGTAAAGTTCCCGTCCAACCTATATGGTCTATGATTCTATGACTATGATAACATTGCAATGTTGATGATGCTGTTTCAAGTTCAGGCTTTCATGTCTTGAGAGGTATTTGTATTTTTTTGTGAGAACCTAGTAACAGGCATGCTCATCATAAGGGAAAGGAGGGTTTAGCTGTTGCTAATACCTTCCCATACAGATCCACAGGTCCCCTCTAATAATTTCTCATTTGATATTTTCCCTATGTTTGCATTTTCACTGATTCATACTAGATGTTTTGTTTAGAGTTCTTTATGAAGTACAGCAAAGCATTTCAAAAAATCTGTTTTGGGGCTAACTTGGATATTAGTGAAAAAACAGATTTCATACACAAAATTGTCAAAGCAGCAGGGGATTTGAAAGTGCTTGAAAGGAAATGTGGAAAACCAGCATAGCAGTAACAAATAGGGGATGCCAGGCACGGCATTGTCTCAAATTCTACCCTCATTTGAGCTTGGATTACTAAATCTTGGGCCACCCACTATGCAGAGCACTGAAACATCTTTGGACAATAAATATATTTTTGAACAGAGCATAATAATGATAGTACTCACTTTTTTACATATCATCCAACATATGGGAAATTTGGGTTCTTCAAATTAATCATGAACTGCATTCCAGAACAGTAATTACAGTCTGTTATTTCTAGATATAAATAAAAGAGAACAGGCTATCTGTACAGGGCCTGTGTACGACACTGTATAAAAAAGGACTATAAGAGAAAAAAAGCAAGTTCTGGATTCTAGGAGCTAACTGTTCAAGCATCAGCTGGCAACCTGACTTCAGTTCCCAGGTCTTGCAATATTTAATAGCTTAAACATTTTTGAAAATAAATATATATTCAAAGATCACAGAATAATATCTTTATCCCAAAACTATAGCCTCAATACTAAGGGATCAACCTACCTCAGTTAAAGTATTAGACAAGATAACTGTCTCGGGAAGTCTAGTTTTGAATCCTTTCTGTACCTAAAAATTTTTATCACTTGCTTCCTCAGAGGGAGTGCTAAACCAAAGGCTGTTGTCCAACATGTCCAGATCTTTCATCCAGCTTGAGGAAATCAGTCACATCCCCTGTGCTTTGTGCTGAACTTATGGCGGTGGCTCTGTGCTAGGAAAGGACAGAAAAGGCCTGATAAATTGCCCATACAAGGAATCATGGTGTGCTTAGGTTAGAGAAAGCTTTGTCAAGGTGGTTGCTGTTCAGACCAGGATTTTCAGAAGTCACAAACAGGTAAGTTCTAAACAGCTCTCAGGCTGAAGAGGTAGTCAGTTTTAAGTGCCTCAACAATTAGGCAGCATGCAAATGTGTAAATAAGCACGACATTTTTTCTAAATATTGTTACAGTTGTAGTCAAAGAAATTTTAGTCAAAAATTTCTGTTCCCAGAAGAGATTGCAATGGTTTGCTGGTTATGTGGATACATCTATATCTATCTATGTCTAAATCTATATCTTTTCTGTCTCTAGCTACCGTAGAATCTGTTGCTCTCTATTTCTATTGCTGTCTCTATCTGTTGATATCTACACGTAAGTGGGGAATTCATTAATTGATAATGGTTTTGGATATTCTCCCAAAACTGAATGAGTAGATATTCAAGGCTACACAAGTCACCCTACAAACGCTTTACATTTAGAAGAGTGGGAAAAGTACTTCCAGAGTTTGATTCATTTGATCCTAAAACAAAGCATATAAATTGGACTAGACGAATTTTGCTTGACTTTTCCTAATATTATTACTCATCCAAGGCCTTTAGAGGGTTTCTAAAAACATGTCACACACACACCCACCCCCACACACACACACTCTCTCACACACGCACACGCACACGCACACACGTATATATCACTATACAAACATACTAAGTTGATTATGGCCTCTGTATTTTTTTCTTTTAGGGGAAAAAACACTATTAAATTTATGTATATAATTATATATGCTCAAAAATATATATAGACTGATCTAAAGTCTGTATATACAACTGCACTAGTTTTTTCACTTCATTTTGTTTTGTTTGTGTTATAGTATGTATGTATATGCACAGAATATATAAAATAGTTGTCAAAACAGTGAAAATAGTCTGAGGTACCTCAGCAGCAACTAATTCCAAATGGGACATTTAAGGGTAAAGTACGTAGTAACAGCATTCATTTGGTCTACAGATTGCCGAAACCTCACAGCTACACTATTTCTTCAAACAATAGCATGCTGTGCTCATTGCATATGGGAGAGCATATAAAGTAAGTTCCTATAGTTATCTACATATTGCTTCTCTCCAGATTCACTCTGTGTAGCATCAGTGACTTCAGCTTATTTTAACTAATACAAATTGGGTTAGAATCTACACAGTAGTTGAAGTGCAGTTGTACCTTTCTTGGGCAAGTAAATATCTGTTTATTTCTAAAAATAATTTTTTAGTGATAGAGGAAGTTTTACTCTCATCTATAAGATAAAATGATTTCTAGATTCTTAACATGAAAAAGGCTGGTGACCATAGCTTCCTCAAAGCAGGCTATAAAATTGGTTTTATTTGCTTAGTCTTAGCTCTGTTTTGTGTGTATGTGTCAGAATCACAAAGTTCTACATAACTTTGAAAGCACCTTGTCCTTGAAGTAAAAAAGAATGATATTGGCTTCAATTTTCTTCTATTTTATTTCTGCTTTTCCCATCCAACAAGCTAGTCAAATAGACTCTGCTGCATGAGTAAAACAGATGACAGAGGAAGACATCACGCTCAATGTCCTTGGGCATATTTTGTTGACTTTAAATAGTATCTAGCACTTCATGACAGAAAATCATTTCCATTTCAGAACTTTAACAGCTGAAATAACAGAAGGATAGGTAGGCCTATAGTGGTTCACTAAATACACAGTAAAAAAAGCTTCAAAATATGTCCTTGTCTGAGGTCTTTCATGCATCATTTAATAAGCTGAGAAACTGAATTACAGTTAATAGTAAAATATAATTTCTTTACTTTTAATGTCAAAAAACCTCGTGTTCCCTCTCCTACTGATCTATACAATAACATGCTAACTAAGACTGTTCACATTTTGCTGGTCTGAGAGAACAAGCGCAAGAATCCGCCACAGCACATTGTTCTAAAACCAACAATTCAGTAGTGAAGGTGAGTCGGCACTTTTGTTGTGTTAATGAGCTGTATATATTTGTCTGTTGGGGAAAAAGAAGGATGGAATTTCCATTCCTTTTTTTCTTTTCAGTAAAGCTCTTACAATGCGAGTTATTTTATACTATCAAAATTTGGAAGTATAGCCTTTCCCATGAAATATGCTGTAAATTGTTACAGACTGCTATGCTTGTAGGTAGTTTATGACAATTAAACAATTTTCAGCCATTATAAAAATACTTTTTCCTCGTGTTGTTCATTTTCAAATAGAGACCTTAATTCACCTAAATTTAGAAAGTGTCTGCATCCAAGAAAGTCACTTCTGGCACCCTTCAAAATCACTGAAGGGAACAGGCTCTTTTAAGATGTCACTCATCTGATAGATGACATCACATTAATTTAATCCTAAAGTGTTTTCCTGCTCCTATTGACTATAAAGGAACTTTAGATGACAGTTGCAGACACAGCAGACTATATTTCAGGCTCTGCATTGGTCAGAATAATCCTGTTAAAAATGTCCATTTTCCATCTACAGGGTCAGTTGTGAGGAACCAGTACCGACGAAAGAAAGAAAAAGACACTTGCTGAAAACGGGGCTCATGGCACCTATCTGGCATTCTCTGCTCTACCTGCTGATGGAAACTGTGTGCAAAGCATATGCAGCTTTAGAGTGTCTGTCCTATCACCAGCCAAGACATTCACCAATATTCATGCGACTTGATTTCGAGGTTATGAATCCTCACAGACAGAATAGTTTAAAGCTTTGCCCTTTTTGACTAATGAGCAATGAATTCTTAATGTGCTTTTCCTAGATAATACTTCTTATAGATTAGAAACAGTATCACGTGTTTGCATGAATGCAAAATCAAATACCAATCAAAAGTCATTAATTCTCTAAGATATTATTTCCAAAGAAATGTTAAGAAATATTGATCTGTTGGAAAACAATCAATAAATTTTGAGAAAAGTGAGATAATATAATCAAATAAGCAATGAATTATGGAGTACTTTCTAAACTGCAAAATATCTTTAAAGTCAAGTTTTCCAGGCATTTGAACATTTAAATTAGGTATGTTTATGAAGTAAAACACTTTACATACTTGAATTTGAAGTTACTGCTGCATATTCTTAAATGCAAAACTAACCACACGGTGACACGCTCTTTTGACTAGGTACAGTTTATCTATTTGATATGCAGGTAGACTGGAAAAAATACACATCAAAACATCTAATACATGACCAAATTTTCTATGGGATCAAAATAAATCTCCATTACAAAGTATCAGATCTTTAAAAACCTATAGCAATAAACATTAAGAGATATTTGGATATTTATAGGTAACCATTGGAGAACAGTTTAAGAAGTTATTTCTCAGTGAAAATGTCATTTCTCTAACTACCATACCTAATCTACTGCAGTGTAAAGTAAAATGGATAAAATATAAAATGAAATTATTCTGAGTCCAAAATAAACCATTTTTTTATTTCTGCTTTGAATACGTTAAGAATGAGCCCACATTCTGATACTTTTAATGGAATGAATAGAGATTTTAAAAAAAATGAATCTATACAGACCAGTTATAAAGCAGATTGATTTTTTAATACTTGGATAGCATTAGATAATTTTCAATGCATCAGAAAATGTGAAAAACAGTGCTACCTCAATGAAGTCACCTCTTCTGCTAAGAACAGCAAACGGGGAAGCATTTAGCCTATTGTGGATAATACACAATAAAAGTTTATCTCAATTGACAGGATGGTTTCTCTGTACAGAGCAGGACATTACTTTTCCTATGTTTTGAGCCTCTAATGTAATAATCTGTACATAGTTACAATGGTGGAACACTTCAACCTTGGCACATCAATCTCTGTCTCTCAATTGTAAATTGTTTCATTCTAGCATTAAAGAGCCTGCCTGTCAAAAAAAATACTCAAATCTTTATTTCAAATGAAATACAAATATTCGAGTGTGTGAGAAGACAATCTAGTAAGAACAAAGAACCAGAAAAATAGTGAAGGATCACACTGTGGTTTATTTTCTGAACATCCACACTTTTAACCTTCTGAATTCCTGTCACAATGCATACATAGAAGCCCTGCAAAATGGCTCTATCTGTCAGTAGTGGAACCAACAATACTTTGATTACTGCAGGTTTCGTTTCTTTATACTGAGGTTCTGTGTGGATCCTCAAAAAACTGCTGTAGCTTTTTCTATTTTACAGCATTGCCTGTGGGCATTAGTGTGTCTCTTCTCAGTATTTAGCCACTAGTTCTCCCAGAACTTGCTCTAATCTAGTCTTTTTTCTTTGTTTCCGTGACTATATTCCTCTGAAAAAAAAGATTCAAACTAGTCAAAGGTTCAAAAGGATCTGAGTTTTTTAATGTGGTTTGTGGACTTTTTATCCTTGTTTTGGTTTTGGTTGCTTCTGAGTTGTTTTATTTTAGGAGGGGGTGGGAAGTTTGTTTGGTTTGTTTGTTTGTTTGTTTTTAACAAAAAAGTATATCATGGTGTTATATAAAATATTTTATTTACCAAAGGGGAGAGGGGGAAGGACAGATAGACACCCCACCCCCTTCAAAACAGAAAAAATACTCACTATTATTACCGATGTTCTAAAAGCACCACTACTTTCCTTAAAATTTTAGTGTGCTGATAGCATAAAGGTGCATTTAGAGATCTCATTTCTGAATCTGCAGAGACTTCTCAGTCACCAATAAAATGTTTTAAATTGCATAGATAGACATATAATTTCTTTTCTAAAAGCCTTTGACAGTATCTTGAGGTCCATTATAACAAATCTGATTTTATTTCTGTGTGATCCTCTACCAAACGTGCAAAAGACATTCACACTATTGCAGGCCTTGGGACCCCTTCCTATCTGACTTATTCATCTTAAGCTTATTCCCGAAGCAGTCCTCAATTGATTTTATTTTATAAACAATATCAAAACATTTTAAATTTGTAATCGGAGTTCTTTAGAAAATCACTCAGAGCTGGACTCTCCAGAGATATGACCTAGATATTGGTCATAACATATGGTGGAATGGGATGAGTTGCTGTAACTGTGTCCACTGAAGCTGAAAAAATAGGTAAAGAAGTGATGTCTATCTATCTGTCTGAGCCTACTCTTTCCTTCCAAAATAACCATGAAGGAGACTGGGGAATAATCGTACAACAAATGGGATGTTGTATAATCATCTTCCACCTGGATCCCTAACACTGGGGACTTCCTTGAATGAGGAGGCAGCAGAGTCCCCTAAGATTAATGTAGTGTGCATCAGTTGACAGATTCTTTGGTGCTGTACAGCTGTTCTGTGTCAGATCTCCAGCAATAGCTGAGTTCACCTAATTAGTGAGTTCAGGCCCTATGTAAATGTAAACACGAAGTGATGTGATAGAGGAACATATACAGAGAAGTGGTTTGGGTGGTCTGTAGACTGCATCTAGACCCCATTCAACAGCAGGAATAACTATGACTCTCTCAGACAGGATTGTGGTTGTAACTCGGCTCAGCTGCAGAGGTCACACCCCTCTTGTAGTTCCACCAAATACCCCCAGGGGTAATGGAGTTGATCTCTGTCCCAGTGATACGTAATTATAATTAATCATTAATCTCTCCCTCTTGCTTGGACTCACTGACCAGCGATGGTACTAAATAAGATGAAACAAATTTATAGCAACAATTTTAATGTGTTTATTTCTCAGAGCCTGGCCCATGGGTTCTCAGTTGGGCACAGCTCAATGGTCACTGAGATTATACTGTTCACTTATATTACCCTCACACTAACTGACTGATTTGACCAAAGTTGACAAAATGGCCCAATTGACGCGTTAATGTACGCATTGAGGGCCACACAGAGCAGTCCTGCAGACTGGAATGACATCCTGGCCACATATTTGACCACAATCCACAGTGAACTGGTGGAAGACAAAATTGTTTTGATGAGATTGGAGTTCTATAACACTGTGGCAGTTGATATGGAGGGATATTCATCCTTCCATCTGGAGGGAGGGCTTGGTCAGCCATCCCAAGGTACATGAGGTTCCCTCCTCTGAACCTGCCATGGGAAGAAACATCAGCCATGGTGAGGGAGAAGGTGAGAGCAGCAAGGAAGAACAGCACACTCTCTGCTACCTACCTCCCCTTCCCTGGTGAGCAGCACAGATCTGGCATCAGAGGACACTTCCCAGTGGGGAAGGTCCTGGTAAAAAATCCATCATGTCTATGCTGTGGAAACCAGACATACCAAGTGCTAGGGCTAAAGAGATGCCATGGGAGATTTTGTTTCAATGTGCCAAATGTGGAAAAACAACTGGAAAACATCGCAGTGTCGCCTGCCATTTACCACAATGTAAAGGGGCTGCAGAAATGGCTCCCATCAGAGAATGGACTTGTGAGGTGTGTTGGAAAAGCATTAAAACAAAAGTTGGTGTGGGACAACATAAAAACCTAGTGCAACCTGTTGTAATCAAGTATCTCCTTTTTTTGATAAGAGTTTTAGCCCCTGAAACTGTCTTCTCATACAGAGTATAGAAAAAACGTTGATCATCCACAAGAAGAACGAAATATAAAGGCATCAAAAATAGTTGCATTTCAGGAGAACTGATTATATCACTTGGGATATGTTTAGGACAGTTGCATTATAATGAACACGAATACCAAAAGGCTGTTTTTCACATGCAAGTCTTAAAGTAGCATGATGCTCTTCTGTAAAAAAAAGTTGTCATAGTTTAGGAAGTGATTTTTCTCATTGAAAAACACATTACAGACTACATGGTCCAGAAAATAAATAATATTACTTTCACAACAGCATTAATAAATTAGTAAACAAACCACTTAATAACTATGAAAAACTGAAAAAAATTAAGTCATTATTAAAAATTTGCTTCAGGATACTCAGTATGTTTTCTCCTCATTCCAACTATCTGCCAGTTCTTTCTTTGAGGAATAGTTTGTTTAATGGAACCGATTTAAAAATAAAGCTAAAATTAAACCAAGAAAAATTTATCTTCTTGTATTGGTTTTGGGTTAACGAGTTAATTTTCCTCACAGCGGCTTGTATGGGGTGTTGTTTTGGATTTGAACACCCTCAGCACAGGGTTGATAATATAGACACATTTTTGTTATTGCTGAGCAGGGCTTACACAGAGCCAAGTCATTTTTGCTTTTCGTGCAGCCACAGTGGCACAAAAGTTGGGAGTGCATGGGAAGCTGGGAGGAGACACAACTGTGACAGTTTATCCCAGCTGGCCAAAGGGATGTTCCAGACCATATGGCATCATGGTCAGTTCATAAAGTGGGAGGAAGAAGGAGGAGGGGGAAGGTGTTTGGAGTGATGGCATTTTCTTTCCCAAGTCACCATCATGCATGATGGGGCCCTGCTCTCCTGGGGATGGCTGAACACCTGCCTGACCATAGGAAGTAGTGACAGAATTCCTAGTTTTCCTTTGTTTGTGTGTGTGGATTTTGCTTTCCCTATTAAACTGCCTATATCTCAACCCAAAATTTTCTAGATTTTACTCTTCTAATACTCTCCCAATCCTACTGCCATGGGAGTGAATCAGCAGCTGTGTGGGGCTTGGCTGCTGGATGGGATTAAACCATGACACTTCTTTACTTGATGCTTAGGGTACATCTTGCAGTGATAGAGAACAGTCTCTGCTGTCATTAAATATGTGTAAGGGTTTGACAATCCTGGCAAATGAAAAATAAATATTGATATTTTACATCACATTATTCATAGAGTTGATATGTGGAAACTGTTTTTAAAATATTCATACCATCACATACTGTGTTCTTATTTAATCTTACAGGCACCCCAGAATCGGCTCAAATTTCAGTTCATAGTTCTGTGTCACACTAAGCTAAAAGGAGATTGTAATAGGACACTGTTAATGAAGATGTTGAACAGGCATTGTGCACTTACATGTGTTTGTTTTCTTGTATTATAGAGAGTGTGAACTAAAAGAATTCCTTCCCAAAAATCTTGCCTAACTATAGATCCTTGGTCTAAAATGTAAGAAGGTTTCATATCCTGAAGATCCTGTGTGACAGATATAGCAGAAAATACATATGTCTGACTAACTGTAATTTAAGAGTCTTAAAAACAATTAAAATGAAGTTTATTCACAACAGTCAAGTTGCTGGCTCTAAAAGGAACATTTCACTCATGAAAAAGTTTAACAAATGGTGGTTGAGAGAGTGTGCTGGTAGATTCTTCAGCACCTGAATAGAGGGCCAGGTACGTATTAGAGTTAACAGATGTCAAGTTCGTTTGTACAGGGATGTTTTACAAGCATTCCAATGACTCTGCCTAAATCTCCATTTACAACCTTTCTCTCGTGTTGAAGTGGAAATTGAGACATCCAGAGACAAATTTATTCATAGCTATTTTCTTCTAGCAATCTAAAATCCAGACAATACATTCTCAGTAACATTCAGTTTCTACTGAAGAATCTTGGCTTGATTAGCTTTCAAAAATATATTTCAATTAGGGAAATTTTATGTTGCAGAGGAGTCTCAAAGCTCAGTGGTATAAACCTGTCTTCCACAGGTTCGTAAGACACATGACTGAGCAATAAAAATGGAAAGAATAATTGTAAGTTTCATAAATTACTTGAATTCAGCTAGAAATATAAAAAAAACTATCTGTGTGTGAAATGAATTTTTAAAAATGTGACCTATAATTAGTAGTAGGACCAGCAAATAAAATCAGTTGAAAGTTGTAGCTTGTGCAATTAAAACTGGAAGAATGATGAAGTTTCTTCAAATTTAGGATGTAGATGCATATTAAAAGATTATTTAATCTTTGTACTCAGAAAAAGAGGAAGATGTTGAATATTAGAGAAAAGTAAGTTGACTAATGGAAACTCAGGTGAAGCAAAAATAATATTACTTAATTCAGTTTAGTAAGGAGATTTGGGTTTTACTACCTGAGAATAAGAGATTTAGTCAGAAGCTCTCTGACTTCTGTCATTTGAATAGTCTCACAACTAATTATTAAGAATATGTAAAGACTTAACAAATACAAAATGGAATATGTAATCTTGGTTTATCAATCATAACATATTCTAACATAAATTACCATGGTTTTCTGGCTTTTTTTAGTTAGATGAGACCTGCAGTACTTTTTATATTTGGACCAGAGGAGAGCATCTATTTCAATTATTTATGGAAAAAAAGTACTGTAGATTGGATTATCCTTTAATTAAAAAGCAAAGGAAAAACAACTTGAAAAGGAGATAACAAGGGTTTTTGAAGAATCAGATATCAGTTCAGTGGTATTTCATAAGAACAATTTTCAGGACAGATTTATTTAGCATTTTTAGCTAAAAAACAGAGGACAAGATTTGGCTCAGAGAATTTGTGATGAAATAAAGTTTGAAAATGTTTACCAAAAAAAAATAATTAACATATACAGGAGGAACTAACTATTGGGATGACAGGAATTTTAAGATGCAATGCAATTGGTAAACATGTAGGATTATATGCTTCAGGTTTAATAAGATAAACTTCTGTGACATCAGTCTAGGAATTTATCTGCAGAAAAACAGATGAAAGGACTTTAGCGCTGCTTGTTGATCACAGAATCATTTCCAGCTGCTAACTTGATGTAGCTGTGAAAAGGACAAAAAATATCTTAGTAAAGCAGAACAGGGATTTCCAGTGGAGGAAAGAAGATATTGATCCCACTGTAAATTTATGCCAGCTTAGTCTTCTTGCAGAATGCATATACAGCTCATGTTACTCACGCTCACAAAAAGAGAACTCAGAATGGAGCAAACACAGGAAGGCCAAGGAAGAAGCTCAGAAACTTGACAGGAGGCTAAAAAATGTGACTTGTTTAATTTGGCTAAGGAAACTAAGAAGTTACCTGATTGCTTAATATCAAAGTTAATATCAAAGAAGTTAATATCAAAGTTGTTAATATCTAAGAAGTATTTTTTGGGTATAAGTGTAGCTAATAAGAAAAACTAACTGTATGGCTAACAACTGTTATCTAAAACATCTTATACAGGGCTGAGAAATGCTAGGTAATGTATACCTTGACAGATTATTGAGGGGAAAAATAACCCAAAAGCCAACGTGCAATTCAGCTGCCCTAAAGTGGATTTGGAGAAAAGTATTTTCTTCTAGTTAGATCTACTTACTGCTCACTTACTACCTACTTGCATCTACTTCAAAAGATCATATCGAAACTGTGGCTAAGAAGTTAAAGCTGGAACTCTCGATCTGGATTCCTGGGCTGTGTAAATACAGTTTGGAGCTCCGAATCTGCAGACATCATTTTGTATAAAATATATTGGAACACGTATTATAAAGAAAGAAAAAATTGGCTTGTCACATTCAGATTCTTATCGCTGAACAGTTATGTGACATTTTTAATCATTTTTCCATCATTTTGCCAAAACTTTGCTTTGTCATTCCAGCCACATTACCACAGTGAAAGAAACAAGAGTGACGTTTCTGGTGTCCAGTTTAGCTGGGGTTCTGGAATTCAAGGTCCCTAAATATTAATTGTTGAAAATGTCAGACCTTGCATAAAATCACAATGTCTCTTAAGTGGTGACAATCACATCACACAGAAGTGCAAACTGGTGATGAAAAATTTAATCTGGAGTGAAAAAAAAAATTAATCTGGAAAGTTCTTAATGATCATTCAGATGTTCAGGAACAGCTTGTTGGGACTGAGAGGAGGAACAAATCTTACCACTTATGAGACAGAACTCAGTATGTTTATGAAAGGGCTTGTGAGATGAAGTGACTAGAATAGCAGGGCACAATTTCACCCACATTTTTTCCCAGTCCTATTCTTTTTTTTTTTTTTTTTTTAAGGAATGAAAAGATGAATTGCTTACTGGTAAGTGTAGTTTTTCATGCAGACTTTTCTCCCACCTTCCTTTCACATGCTGTTACATTAGTCCTTATCATTGCTCAGTAGACTGTAGCTAATTTTACTGCTTTATTGCTTCATCACTTTATATATCAATAATCTCTTCGGTTACCTCTCTGTCCTTTCTGAAGTCCTCATCTGCACTTCCTATTCTGAGAAAATTAACAGTTCAAGCAGAAAAGCAAAGCCGTATGAATCAGATTTGCACAAATCTGCTGAATTCAATTTCAACATTGGAAATAAGTTCAGAGAACACATCCAACTCTTTTTTTCCAAATAGCAGTAATAGAAGTACGGATCCAATTGTTAGCAACTCCTTAAAATAAGCAACTCTGCTATTGCAAATCTTTATTTCTAGCTGTAACTCACTTCCAGCTTAGGAAGAAAATTCGAGCCCTTGGACATCATTCATATTTGCATAATATGATTTTATAGTCCTCATTTTTTTAAAAAAAGATTTCATTGTGTTAAAGATAATTTTTAAAAAATCATTTAAAGAATTAAATAACGTATTTCCTGTAGCTGGATGGACACCCTCAGCTAATCCCAAACTGAGCTCGGAATGTTTGGATGGAGCTTTTCATGTGGTGGACAGGAGGAAGCAAAAAAACCTCATTGAATTCTTTTCATCAGAGGACTTTGAAGAGTTCTTAAGGGTAAGAAAATATGCCATTTAGACAAATGTTTTGCAATATTTTGATCTGGCTGCACAGTCTGGTTTTTTTCTAATAAAGAGAATAAAACCAGTTAATCTGTTCTCAACACTGAATAAGGTAGTTTGGTACTTTCCCACTTAGGGAGAAAAATTAAAATTTAAGACTCTGGGTATTCTGTGACATTGCTGATAAACCTGAAAATATATACCTGTCAGCATGTGCGACATGCGTAATTTGTTCTTGAAAGAGGAAAACACCACATGTAACTTAATCAAATAACAGTCAGGAGTACTTATTCTTGAAACACTTTTTTAACTACTAATGAAGCAAAAGAATTTTTATTCCTATGAAAGCTTGTTTGGGCCTTATATTTGTTTGTTTCCTTGTTTTCCAGAAAAAAAATTAAAAGAAGGAAGAGTAAATTTTTCAACCAATTTAATTTCCCACCAGGGAAGCCAATAAAGCTAAAGCTAATATTACAGATAGCTAGAGGAAAGAGAAAGCTACATATAGATAAAACATAGTTCATAGATAAAACAAATACAGATAATCCAGGTTGTGATAAAAGGTGATCTGACATTTTTTATTAGATTTTTTTAAACTTCATTATCTAAGCCTTTATGTGGTCTACTTTTACATTTGTTTGCAGAGCTCTCTATCTTTTCTGGTTTTCTTCCTGGATTTCTCCCCTTTGCTGCGGTCTTTTTTTCAGTCCCTTTAAATCCAACTTAAAAAATACAAAACCAGGTAAGACTGAGGCAAGTTCAGGATAATTTGAAGTTGGAAATAACTCATTCCTGGTTTATGCTCTCTGTTGTATTTATGATTAGTTACTTGAAATGAGCAATGTTTTTTTCCAACACCACAACTTGTTAAAGCTTTTCTATAATCATATTTCTCACTGTTAGAAAGGGTTAATTCGTTAGATTTGATCTGACTCCCTGCATGTAAATAGCATGAACATATTTTGATCCATTGCTCTGACTTTCTAGGAAGAAAATGAAAACTAGTGATTACATTCTAATGTCTAATAAAAGCTATTTAGAACTCAATGCATACGTATGCAGGATTCTGGTTTTTGTAGCTTGATATTCAATTCAATTCCTCATGTGAGTATACGGTATAGATGGGTATGGAACTCACCTTAGAAACGTAGCCTCTATTTACCTAAGTTATCTTGTCATAGTTTACAACATAAGATTCTTCATGAAAACTGAAGTAGAATATGTGCCTCACAATTGAAATGATCACTCAGCCAGATAAATATACAGTGGATACAATAAAACATGATTTTCAACGTTTTTCATAAAACTGAAAAGTGAGTCAGAATTTATTACATAAATCAGGGGGTTGGGGGTGGGTGGAGTGGAATTAGTAGCTGAATCACATTTAACTAAAACAAACAAACATAAAAGTCAAAATAGCAAATCAAGGTCATATGCATACATCTCATATATGTACTACACCAAAAATTTTGTTACAACTATTCAGTCATTTATCATTCATTTTCATATGGAAATCATTATCTGCACGGTTTCAAAGTTATTATGATGCTGTGTTTCTTATCAGTCAGAAAAACAGTAATCAAAACAAAGTCAACACACTCACGAAACTCAAAGGTGGACTAGAAATTCAGCTGCTTTTTAACACAGTGGTGCTCCTTGATACTAAGAAGTAGCTTTTCAGAGATTAGTGATGAACATGCAGCCAGTTTGGATCCATGAGGTACTGGTTACCAATCCCTTTAGAGAAATCCAATTGATTACTGAATATTTAACCATGTGTCAGTATCTTCTGAAATGCTGACCCAACTTGCTTATGTTGAAAAATTAGTCTTTAGTACCACAGATGCCTTTTAGCCTTCAAAATGGTCAATAGCTGTACATGTAGTCCAATAATTTTGTAAGCCTGAAATGTGTGAACCTGAGAGATGTGGTTGCATAGGATGACACATTTAGGCAAACAGGTTTACAGTCATTGAGGTACATCTCAATACCAGATAAGGAATTCCTTAGCTACACTTGAACAATTTTGGAAGTTCTTTAGAAAGGTCTTCACGAAGTCAGGCCATGCATTCTTTCTTACTAGGAACCTTGTAACAGATCCTTCTTCAGCTAGGAAAGGAAGGATTCACTCACTCTGACTTAGCTTTGTGAGACAGAGTGCCAAATTAGAAATAGAATGGACAGCAAAAATATATAGTGTCTGTGGGAGAAGCTTGAAATAAAACCTTTCACTTCATTGTCTGAGTGCAGTAGAAACTTAGGCAAAGAAGAAATCTTCTGAAAATTTTATCAAAAATGTTTAAATAATTCAAGGATATTTGGGTAAATTCCTATAGGCTAGTAAGTCGAGATCAGAAGACTTGTCACAAGACCTACCTCACCCTGTGTTCACACCATTCAAATCCTAAAAGCAGATATGAATTTTCCTAGACTAAAACCCAACCCAAAGAAACCAAACCAAACCAAACCAAAAACCAAAAAAACATAAAAAGACAGTGAAGCTGTCTACTAACTACTAAACAACTGAACAGTTGCTTAATTTATGAAGGAAATGATTCAGCAGGATGAAGGGAGGAGAGGACAGCAAAAATTAATTTTGAACTAAAAAATGACACTCAAAAATGTAATTTTTTTTTTTTTTTTGTAGAATACCTGAGTATTTACTGACACATTCAGGTAAAAGCTTTTAGGAAACTCTTATAATATGATCTGTGCAACTTAGTTACAAAACTTGCCAGAGTGGTGGAAATTGCAAGAGTCAGATAAGTATTAGTAAATATATAAAACATTGAACTTGGTAAGTAAGGAGATTTTTTAATGACTCCTTTGATTGTGTCAATGCAAAATTTATTTCTTTATAATTCTCATTGAAAATTTCATAAGAGATAGGAAGGAGCTTTCCTCTAATGACCTTGAAATACTTGATTTTTTTCTTGCAAGTAGAAAAAGGTGAAAGCAACAGGAACATCCTTGTCTGCTGCTCTGGCCCTGGAATTGGGATTCCCAGTATTACTACCTATAGCACGATTAGTTTTATCTCTATTTTGATGTTTCAAAGTAGTACCCTTGTTTCACATTCAAAACCTATTAGTCATATTTCACAAAATATTCTCTGGGTCAAATTCAAATGGAAACTAGAAAGAAATTAATATTTTTTGCCTGCACAGACAATTTCTCACTGTTCAAAGATCAGAAATGGAAGAGGAGATTTTCTGATCAGAATACATCATTTATTACAGAAATCCTGTTGAAACTTTTGATTTCTTACATGATACAGGAGCTTAACAGCCCAATTCCCTCTCTGTTTCCCATGAAATAAGGTCAATATATCTGTATTACACACCTTTTCCTCTTTTCCCTTTTTCCCTCCTTCATTTTTCTTCTCTTTATTGCAGGAGACACAAGAAGCTAACATTCAAGTACTCATATATCAAACTGATGCTTCAATTTCTGCAGCATGTTTGCACAGCATTTATGATCTTTTCAGAGTTTAATCCAAAGTGTTACATTCTCGGGGAAGGGTGCTTTGAACCATGAAAGAAAGTTCTAGATATGGCCAGGTGACTTGACTGCCTTCTTGAAATGGACAGTCTACACCAGTTGAAAGGTAAATGTGATCCATAGCCACTCTCTGAAAAAAAAAATGAGCACAGTATTGATTTCAATAAGTTTAGGCAACTAGAAGTTATGAGTGCACTGTGATTTTCTGCACTGAAGAAGATCAGTGCAGCCCTCACATTGCTATAAATGATAACATTTGTGGTGACTTCAGGGTGTTTGCTAGAACCAATACATTCTCACTGAAATGACACAAATGAATCTGTGCCTTTTTTGGTGTCTTTTTTTCAGAGATCTGTTATTATCTCTGTTGTTGGGCATCTGATACAATTAGGTACTACTTCACAGTACCTATAAAATTTAGGCTCACATCAGTGTTATGGCAAACAAAATATAGTGAAATCCAAATGAGGTCAAATGACAGAATTCTAAAAAAACAAACTAAAACAAAATAAACCCCAAAGCTCCAACAAAACAAGTTCTCACAGAAATTATGACTTCTAGGAAAAAAATGGAATACAGTGAGAGAGGATTTATAAAGAAAACCCCGCCAAAAAAAGTCTTATTGGCTTTGAATTCAGTTCCTTTGTCCCTTTGAAATTCCCAGCCATAATAAATGAATAACACACAGTCCTTTTGAAATTCAAAATATCCAGAAATTTCTAGTGCAGTGACATTACACTTGTGTGAAAGATACTCTTGAGAACTGCTGAACCACTGCTGAAATACTTCCATTGTGTTACCTACATTCATTTATGCTCTTCTAAACTATCTGGAATCTGTTTTACAGATATAAAATATATCTTTTAAAGAGTGTTTACAGAGACCCGAGGTAAAAACCCCACAAAATCTCAATGCCATTCTGTGTTTAAAGGGGGAATAACACAGTTATTCAAAGTTATTTATCACATTATGTTGTTGTTAGCTTATATAGAAAGATTAATTGAATAAAGGGCAACAAGAAAATGACATTTCTTTTGTGGAAAAAATTATCCTAAAAATATGAAAATTCAAAAATCGGGACTTTGCTAGACAGCTTCCCTTCTTTATACCTGGTCTTTCAAGTTATAGAAACATTAAATATAAAAATCAATATAGATTAAATAAACTCCATATTTAAGTAGACCATTAAAAAGAGAGAAAATGCATATTAATGTACTTCAACTTTCTCTTTTCAGTATTAGATGAAGCTTTTAATCTATAGAAATATTAATATTTTCATGATGGAGTCATTAGCTGAGTTACTTCACTGATGTAATTCCACTAGTGGCAACCCTTTCCAAAATTATGTTGAGAACAGACAAATATCTGATGAAAAAGTGCACAAGCAAGCAACAATATTCTCCATTTCAAAAGTGTAGCTGATCAACCCAACAAAGAGTGTTAAAAAGAAGCCAGGCAAAGAAGCTTTCATTTGTCATGCATGAAAGAATAGCTCAATTAGTTTAGTGTGGATTTTTGTTTGCCAGTTGTACAAAACTGTATGTGTTTCCTGAGAACATTTGTTTTCCTGCTGAAGAGCCTTACTTCCCAAATGATAGACTCCAGAATCAGTGTTTTGGAAATTGTTAGATGGAACAGAGACTGCAAATTCATCAAAACTAAAGTGTTTGCAGGAGACAGTTCAGTTTTCACAAAGTTACGACAGAAAGGAGGCAGGTTTCCAACAGCAATCCGCAATGCTAGCTCACCCAACTGCCTTTTATGAAGGCTGTTGGTGGACTTCCAGGCTACCAACTCTTCAGTAGTCTACATGGCAAGCTGTTGAGCTGTGAATCCTGGCTGCCAGGTTGCTCTGTCTAGCCAAGGCTTCAAGGCTCTTGGCTTCCTCTCAGCTTGCCTGGTGGAGAGTCGAGAACCTCCCCCAAACTTGCATTTCCAACTTCAAGCACCCAGCTTCCCAGCAGACAAAAGCTATGGGCTAGTATCTGGGTCTACCTTTCCAGGTGTAGACCCAGATACCTCATAACTTCTAGGATCCTTAGCATCCCAGCAAGAGAAGTTTTCTGTATTGGGTTTCCATGGCCAGTTTTGGATAGTGGGGGTGTTACAGGGGTGGCTTCTGTGAGAAGCTGCCAGAAGCTTCCCACATGTCCAGCAGAGCCAGTCCCTGGTGGCTCCAAAGATGGATGTGCCTCTGGTCAAGGTTAGATCAATTAGAAATGGTGGTAAAGCCTCAGTGGTAACATAATTAAAAAGGAAAAAAAAAAAGTTACTGTGCAGGTGTAAATGTGGCCAGAGAAGAGTGGAGTGAGAACGTGTGAGAGGAAGAAGTCTACGGATACCAAGGAGGGGGAGGAGCTGAGATTCCTCTGCAGCCTGTGGTGAGGAGCATGGTGAAGAAGCTGTGTCCCTGCAGCCCATGGAGGACCACAGGACTGCACAGACCCACCTGCAGCCCATGAAGCAGACTCAGTCAGAGCAGGTGGATGCCCAGAGGAGAGCTGTGAAGCCATGGGAAACTCGTGCTGGGTCAGGGGCCTGGAAAGGACCTGCAGACCTGTAGAGAGAGGAGCCTATTCTGGAGACAGTGGATATCACAAAACACCGAAGACATAATACTGCTTATTGCCACAGCCATCTAACTCAGTACTCCCAGAAATATCTTTCTTGATATTTTCCATTGTCTGAACAATAACCTATGACTTTGACACGACTCTAAGGGACATTGAAATATCAAGACTGTATTTAAGGTTTTAAAGAAACCAGCTTCTCTAATCAACAGCATATTCTTGCTCTGTAAATTGGTTTTGCAGTACCAGTCTTTGCCTTAATGATAAAAGACAAAGAAAAAAAAAGAAAATAAATCAACTTGTGTTCTGTAATTTCATTAGAATCTTGACTTTTCTTTTTTTAGACTTAAATTAATACTCCCATTCTTTGGTGTCTTCAGCGGAGTATCAATTATGCGGTGATGACACGAAAGCTCCTTTAACTCAAATTTGTTTCATGGCTTTTTTCAATTAAAGAACCTACACTCTGTGAAAGCTACATCTGTCTGTTTAAGTAAAAAATAATTTGTCCCTCAAAGCTATACAACAGAAGAAGAAAAAAAAAACCCCTCTGATCATTTCCAATTGAATCACTGGAAAAAAAGTCAAAGGGAAAGGACAGGCTGGTTTTCTCAAGTTATGTATGTATGCAGATTTTTCTTCTTGTACCTCATTCTACCACAATATCATCTAGTTTCTCAGAAATTACTTCCAATCTGCTCTCATTCTGTTCTTCAGCCTACTATACTTTTAAGAAAAATCTTTATTAGGACCTTCCAATAATCTTTTTCCCTATTTGACTCCTTTACTTCCTTTTACAATGTGATCTCAAATTACGAAGTACAATGGAAACCCAAACATACCTTTCAAAACAATACACTGACCCAGCAGATTCAGATCTGTTAGAAAGCTTTGTCTTATTTTCTTTTTTTTGATTCTGCATGATTTTTTTCCCTATAATTTCTTTTACTTTTTGAACGTATTATAGTTTGAGGTTTTAGGATTGCCTCCTAGTTGGATTGCCAGTATTCAGGCAACACTGGTGCATTACACATACCTAGTGCTCCTGAATAAGAAATGTTAAAACAGAAAACTGAGTGACAATAAAATCCAGCTGGTTTTTGCTTGTCTCGCATGGCAGTAGCACCATTTTTAAAACAATGAGACAAACCTCTTGCCTGGACTACCTCTAGTGCTGCTGCCATCCCTGAGAATTAGAGCAATGCTCATGTTCTCATTCACTTTTCTCCACTTTATCTGTTTCCACCTCTCACTTCTATCAGTGAGCTGTGGTTAAAAAAAAAAGTTTTGATCTGAAGAATTTTCAGTGAAGTGTTAACTACACTGTACAGTAAGAAAGAATGCGAGGGAGAGAGATCTTTGGCTCCTCTGTCAAACTCTTAAAACCAAGGGATCCCAAAACTTGCATAGGCTTTAAGCCCCTATTTGTTCGAGCCAGATCATTATCAAATCTTAAGGAGCCAGTTACCCTTAGAAATCATCAGTGTTTAATATTACAGAGTTTAATAACTCACTGTATTATCTGACTTATTGAACTAATCTGTGGGCCTTGCATTGTCGTCTCTTGCTTTGTTGAGCAAGCTAGCCCGTGACAGAAGGAAAGAATGAAATATCTTATTAGGAAAAGCAATCCTTTTACATTTTTCCCATGTAAAGTACAGAGTTCTTTTACTTCTGCCCCACTCATAATGACTCTGCAAAAGGGAATAGCATTGGGACTTTGTGTTCTTTCATTTCTACTCTAGATATGATGAGAGGTGAACTGAAGTCTATGAAACTATTGCAAAAATACGGGTACCATGGTTGTTAGCTTCTTTTTATCTCCAGCTATGAAAGAAGCATGCTGGAGAAAGGAAAGGATTTGGAAGACAAAACAAATTAGAAGATACCTAAAATTCATTTCAGATGATTCTCTGCAGCAAGAAGCAAAACAGTCACAGCTTGCTTGTAAGGAGAGGTAGACTCAGCTAAGCCATGGAAAACAGTAAAGACCATAAACCCCTGCCAGGCCAGAGGGTTCACTTGCTCAGTCTTGCAAATGGGGAAATTTCAACTGATGTCAGTTATCAATAGCTGGGGAAATAGGGACTTCAAGAGACTTAGCAATGATTGCTGCCTTTCTGGGTAAAGAGAGTAAACCATGAATTAATCACAAGCCATAACTTCTACCATACTAATGAGGTAGTAGAAAATTTTTATTCAACATTCATTATTATTGTATTCTCATATATCAAGAACAATTCTTTAGCACTCCTGGTTATGCTTCTTAGTTTAACTCTTTGCTAAACCAAAAGCCAGATTTCTGTTAAAAAAATTCCATCTTCATGATTATACAATTAAACATCTGGACAATTGTGAGTATCAAGACTTTTCAAAGCATCTTAATATTATTCTTTTTCTTAGTAAGCAAAGATGTAATACAGAAAAAACTTTGTAAGTATGATTTGAAACACAATTAATGACTTTTAAATTCAAAAATGTTAGGAAGCTAATTTATGAGCGTTCTTTGCTGCACTGCTACTTCAAAATAGAAAGCTAACAAAATGTTTATATTTGCTCACTTTAACACACACACATAATAGCTTAGGTCTTTCTGTTTTCTTTTGGCTTGAAATGGCTTCTGAGCCTTCATACTCTGTCTAAAGCATGTAAAATTTGTCAACTGGATTTTTAGAGCTTAAATTAAAATATGCTCTCTAAGTTTTTAGAAACCATGTGAACAAATAACCCTTGTGAGAATATTCAAACTTAAAAGCATTAACCCTTGAAGACAATATTGTTCAGATTGATTGACTGATATCAATGTAATTAATTAGTGGCCATGTTTTGTGCCTAACATTATATTGTAATAGATTGTCTAAATATGTTACCAGAAGATAAGACTATGATATATTCTCCCACCTAGTCAAAAAACCACCCAATTCTTTATCATTTTCATTACCTCTCTGTGGGTTTCCTGTGGACTGCTACCTCTATTACAGAAATACTAAGCAAAAAAATAAGGAATGACAGCATGTCAGAGAAGAACAGAGGAGAAGAATGAAGGTGATAGATTTCATCATCTTCTGCTTCTCAGCAAATGATTAAAAAAAGGCAAAATCTAATCAGATTTTCTTACTTTAACTGAAGGCAGTTTTTAATATTACCATTACCATTATTAATAATACTTTGTTAATTTACTTGCTTGTCTATAAGACTCAGAAGTGTTCTGTGGGTTGTTGGTGCAACACATATGTGAAATATTTGTCCCACTGGTTATTTACATCTGTGATTATTTATTGCATTGTGTAGGAAAAATTGCATGGATATAAAGGTTGCAGTCTTCTGAGTTTCAGTTTTATAAGTTGCTATAGGTATAAAAAATCTGAAATCTTTCAAACATTCATGGAAGAATTGTGCACTGAAGAGAAGATGTATCTAGCTTAACTTTAAATATCTGTGATGTATACATCCAGAGCTAATCAGAGAGGCTGTTTTTGTTGAAAAAGAGAAATTAATGCTCTTTTTAGTGTGATTAATCTAATCTATTTTAGCTATTTACTTTGTAATGAGATGAATTTGTTATTCTGATTCATCTCCATTTACAGTAAAGGGAACCACAGACGACCAGCTAAGCTCTAGAACTCAGCTGTTTTACATCAGATGTTTTACATACAGAATTCTGCAGCTTTTCTACAATCCTCCTATACTCACCATTTTTGATCAGATATGTAAGCTGTTTTACTACAGCTAAGGTTTCATTTGCAGCATCTAATCTCCTAGATTCCAAACCACAATCTTCCTAGCTCAAAATGAACATTGTTTACTCCTGACCTTTCAACAGCACTCATGTCTATGTGGCAGTAACACATCCAGCGTACTCATAGCCCACATATTCCATAAATTTTCTCCTGTCTTTGTGTTTGGACTATATTGGGCTACCATGTGAAAAGACAGAGAGGAACAGCGAGAGTAAAGTTTTTCCATACTTGTTTTTATTTGCATATTCATCAACCATAAATCTCCCAAATTTACCTTTAGCTACTGTTATAACTTCTGTGGGATAAAATCATTATATTTCCTTTTTAATTTCATCCTGAACATCATATAAAACTCACTCTGAATATCCACGTATCTTATGTGCAATATGAGTCATTTTTCTTTGCAACAAAGCTGGTGGCTGCCTCTTCAGAGACTAGAAAATGAAACTTGGTTATCATAGTGTCTGTGCTGCCTTCATGACGCTAACTCATCAGCTGGCACTATCCAGTAGTCAGTGCTGCGGGAGTTAAAATATAAATGGAGAATAAAATAATGGGGGAAACCAGAATAAAATGCAAATTGAAGATTATATTTCATGGGAAGTAATTTCACAGGACTGGAAATGGCTCTATGCTCTAAATCTGTAATAACAACTTTAAAGCCATATGCTGTGTTGAATCTGTACCTCTCACATCTTGCATTAGGGCTGAAATTTGAGATACTGAAGGCTTGAAATTTGTCTTTTTAAAAAGTCAACATATTTCCTTAAATTACAATTATATTATCAGGGCTCACCAAGGGCTGAGTTAGCTGTATCCTTCTGGAATACAGGGACTTGTATATTTTTTGATCCCTGACCATAATTCCTGAATAGTGAATAAGAGTTTATAAAGCTTTTCTTCTTTTATGACCAGAAAATACCCAGAGAGTAAGATCTCTGCCATTGCCTTAATAAAGTCATAAAATGATGAACAAATAAAACCGGGTCACTGAAAATCATCCATAACAGAAAAAAAAGTCAACCCAAAAAGAAAACAAACCAAACAACAACAACCACCACCATAGTGAAAAAGGGGTTAAAAAAAGAGGGAAAGAGCTATACAATGTGAAATACTTTGGCTCCTGTCATGAGTAAGAGGAAAGAGAAGAAAGATAAAAATATTGTCAAATAGTTATGAAAAACCACAAAGTAATCACAACAGGATGCCTTGATAATGCCTTGCAATGTTTTCACTGTGATGTTGTATCAATACAAGAGTACATAAGGTCATGTCAGGGCGACATATTGCAAATATTTTGTAATTCCCTGTGACTATTAATTGACTTAATCATCTCTTCAGCTCTTTGCTGTTGTAGACCACTCAGTAAGGTCTTCAAAGCAATGAATGTCTTCTAATATCCCTTAAAATGTCACACTTTGTGCGCTCAATTATTTTTCAGATCACTCTTTACAGAAATAGTTCTGGAATGAATTACCTTGACGCTTGGGGGAAAAAAAATGCAGTTCATTTCTTATTTTATAAAGCCAGGGACACATGAAAAATTAGGCAAGAATTGGCAGAGCAGGGAAAAAGTGCTTGAATGGAGTTTTAAAAATTTTTTGTCTCAAGGGGCAGCTCTAGGTTAATTAGAGACATCCGTTAGAAAAAATAGAACTAATAGCATTAAGCATAACACATTCTTTTTAAATCTCTTATACTTGTTTTAATTTGAATTCATGGCCCTAAGAGAAAAAAAATATTCTTGTGAAGCCCATGAAGCAAAGCCCTCATGATCAAATTTATCCACGAGAATTATTTGTATCCCATGAGCATTTAGAAATCAAGAAGCATTTTATTTATTTCAACAAAATAAAGTGACACAGGTCTAAACGGTGACAGATAATGGAGCCATATGCTCAACAGAGTAAGAATAACTCAGGCAGAATATTTCCTGCCAATGACTTACCCATTCTCTCATTTGCAATGATCTTGGTGGGAAACAGAAGCTGAGTAACATCCAAAGTAACAGATGTCTCTCAAGAAGTGGCCTTTTCTATACTTAGCAGATCTACAGTTCAGAGCACAGTAATCCCTCTGCATCACAGACAAATGTGGCACCTAATCCCCTTTCTTTGCACAGGTACAACAAATGGCACCACCAGTAAACAGTCTTTTGTCACTAATCAATAATCCTCTTCAAAATTACATATCGTTACTATTCCTGCTTCAGAAAGAGAGAAAGATTTAGCATTTCCTTGTCTGCAAATTACCTGCTTAAAACAGTTCTTTGCTTACATTTTCCCTTCCTAGCAGAAGACATAACATAGCCATTGCTGCCATAAAATAGGTCTCCCTGATGCAAATGATATCAAGTTTTCTATTTTTACAGCAGCAGAGCTTTCTAAATTGATACTTAGGCTCCTGAAAAAAAAAAAAACAACCTCGACTTTCCAAATTATTAAGAAGCAAAATCAAAGTCATTATTTAAGAACTTATTAAGTAGTATGGACAATATGGCTTAGACAACAGAAGTACATTTAAGTGTTAATAGAAAGTCATTGTTAGAGATATCTATAACAGTTAGGTTAATAATTTTTGTCGTAATAGAAAGATAGGTTCCTTGGCTGAGAAGATAGTGTGTTTTCTAATGACCTGATGACCAGATGAATTCCAGAAGGAGACAAAGTGTAAGCATCAAGAAAGTTTAAGGGTACATATATATAGAGAGAGACAGAGAGAGAGAGAGTGTTCAGAAACAGCTTCCTTTGAGTTAGACAATATGTTACATGGCTAGAATACTGGTTTTTACATATGGAACAAATAAAAGAAGAGAGAAATTAAGTTTTTGGGAGCCCTTCACATACTTTCTATCACAAACTTGATATCTATTTTGTTTTTATAACCATTAAAAATGACAAATTATATTAAATACAATTTTACAGTAGAAAATACTTAGCAGGAAAAACTACAATGCAAATTACAATGAAAAATCCAATCAGCTATGCTTATCCTTCAGCGTAGGTTCCTAAATCCTTTTAACAGTAATGAAAGTGTTGTACACATATAACTGGGAGAATTCAAATCTCATAATTTGTTGATGACTTTTTTTATGGTCTTCAATATTTCTGTAAATTTTATTGGTGATGTATAATTACAAAAGCAATTTTCCCTTCAGTAGTAAATAGTCCAGTGAAACAATCCTCTTATATTATGTTGCATTATTATTAGAATAGAAATGCAGCAAATCCAGGCCTGTAATCTGCCAAAGTTGGCTTTAAATATGACTGAAACTGCCAAGATATATTTAATTAACTAACTTGCTGTGGATGTTTTATTTTTTCCCCTTTATTGTCTCCTTTATTTTTACTTATCTGAGAAATAGGATTTTGTTTCAGTTTATGTACCAGAAGCTGGGGCAAATAATAATTAAATTTCCTTTACACAGCTTCTGAATTCATTCAAGTACAATACATGATTAAGCGTGTACTTTTCAAAATAATCTTCCATATTTTATGTCACAGCAACTACGACTTTGTTTCATGTGGTAATTAATAGTAATAGGAGCCCCTGTTAGACACAAACCATATTTTGAATGCAGAAATAGAAAATCTGTAAATTGCCTTGTCAAGACTCATAAATCATCTGCCATCCAAAGCGTGTAGCTCACGTGCACCATTTTCCCTTTGTGCTTTGAAAAAAAAAGAAAAAAACCATTAGACATAGCATCCATTTATAGAGTAGATGAAAATTACTTGAGGAAGTCATGGACAATCAAACATCAGACATAAACAAGGACAAGGGAAACTGTAGCTGACTGAACTGGTCGACTGTCAGGTTTAGCATCAACATACCAGGAGCTCAAGAGAATTTTCACTGACTGTACAATGAACTTTGTCACCATTCAGCCTCTGTGTGTAACACACACCTAATTATGTTTGTATGTCACTATTTTCATTGCACTCCAAGTCCACCATTCTGACAGGCAGAAATCATCGGAATGTGGAATGTGCTAAGGGCATGCTCATTTATTCCGGAAGAAACCCTTTACCACAAACTTTGAAAGCCATAACTCACTGTGCCAATTATCAGCCCATGCTGGATCTCTTTTATTAAAGGAGAACATTCAAGATAAAGTTGTCCTCAACTGGGCTTTGGTAATGACTAGAGCACAGTTACGACTGAATGGCAATTATGAAAAGCATTGCCGCTGAGTGTGAAAACAGTTTACATTTTGATCATTCCATATGATTCTAATTTCAATATAAAGCTGCATCATATAAAAATATTAGCAATTAACATTTACTCTGTGCAGGATATCTGGCTGCAGGAAAGACAGACAGTGAAGACCAAAGCCTTAAGGGAATATTTTGGCACAGGAACTCAGTTGGCATCTGTTTTTTGCCTTAGACCAATGAAAATGTGAATTAACAACATATAAATTGTTGTATGATAATGTAAAACAAAAAAATAACTGCCAGTAAAAGAACAATGAGATGCCAGAGCAGCACCTCAGCCCAATTTCTTTAGGAAATGAATCTTATGCCTGCTGTTTGTGCATGTGTCAGTTGTTAGGATATCAAGTCATCTCATCCACACTCTTTTAGCATTCCTTTGCCAGCATTAGGAGAGCAAGCCAGGTGCCTGAGCCAAAGGGTGAAATCAGATGCAAATGTCAAAGAAATTACAGACTTTTTTTGTTCTGCTGTAAACAGAACTCCACTGAATTTGTGCAGGGCTGCTCAGCAAGAACACCTTATAATCTCAATCATATAATTTACTATTTTCTCCTCCCAGGTTCACCCTGTTTACCACCTTCATTGCCTCTGAAATAATGGCCAACAACTGTTTCACTTTTCCCCATTTGCCACAGTTTTATTGACTTTATATCTTGATTTTCTATTTATCATATACTTGCTCACATAAGCTTTATACTCCAAAAAAAAAAAAAAAA
>VZTA01002784.1:122042-138878 GCA_013398855.1 Mohoua ochrocephala
CAGATTTTCTGAATTGATTCACTGAATGTACTTAGGACAAGAACCAATAAACACCTGGTCCTTAGGCACACAACTGCTATTACAGATTACCTTTTAAAGAACTAAGTGCAGCTGGGCCCTAAACACATGACAAATGATGTGGTTTGTGGGAGGGGTTAGCAGTCAAGTGAAAAAGGCAACTGGCTTACAAGCTTGGTTTTGGCTATTGAGCGCATGGTGCTGAGCTGACTGGAGCAGAGGGAGGGCTATGGTTGGAAGGAGGGGGAAGTTGCAGAGTCCACTTGCTCACTGAGAAAGTTTTGCTACTGTAAGACAGGTCACCATTCCTACTGAGGGAGGCTGTCTTTAGAAAGGACTCACATTTCCCTCAGTCTGCTATCCAGAAGAGACTTGAGAAACACGAGATTGTGCAGATAAGACTGCAATGATGCTTTTTCTTGGTCTGAACAGGAATAAATCCTCAGAGTAATTTTGTTTAGAGAGTAACTGCAGGTCATCTGTTATGAATCACATCATTTGAGCTCTTCTATATTTAAATAGGTAGTACTGTGTAGTAGTATAAGACTTCTACTCTTAAGAGAAAGATAGACAACTCTGTAAAGTGATTCATCCTGTTCTAAAATGAGTTTATGAAATCAGTAACATGAATAATTCTGCGGAAGCTCATTTCTCTCCTAATGGAGCCTAAGGTCAGATGCCTATTTATCAGCCAAAGTTTGTTAAGAGGAAACTCACCGAAGGAGTGTTTTCTTTATACCAGTGCAACTGTGTTTATACTGGAACTTCATATTCTGACAATTCCTAAGACATAGGTAAGCATAAACTTAAACATGAATTTGAAAGACAGAGACTGTCAAAAGAAGAGATTAAAAGAAGGCAATTATATGGGGATAGTTAAAAGATAAAAACCTGTAAATAATAGAAAATAACTTCTTGCGTGAAAAAGGTTATGCTTAATAATTACAAGAAAAATTAAGTTACCTTTTAATGACTTGCTATAATTTCATCTTGATAAGAAAATAACATTTTTGAAGTGATAAAACTAAGATGTTAAATAGCTTACTTTTTGGTTGCAAAATAGAAAAGAAGCTTATATCAATACTCTATACAGAATAAAAATATTTATTATTTATGTCAGATTAGGTTTAGATGCTTTCCTCATACTAGATAGTCATTCATATTTCATGAATGATTGCATTATAGTCTTCACTTCATATTGGCTGATTCTGTCACTGTGTTATTCATATTAAAATACGTCTTAGTGTTTATTGACAACAATGGATTAAGTCATCATCACTCCATGGTGTTGTCATAGATCAGCAGAACTAGAGGATTTAGCTTATCTGTGGAAAAGATTCCATTGAAAACCATCATTGGGATCACCTGGATTACAATGAAATTTTAAATCTCGTTTTGTAACCGAGTGTTGAAAGCTAGAAGTATTTCAGGCTTTTTTTCTGGTTTTGAATTATTTCTTAATTGCTATTGAACATGTTTTCATTACTGTATTCTCTCTGTAATGGAAAAAAATCTGACAAATTTTTAGTTTTCACCATTATTTAGACGGAAAGTACATTTAAAGCATTTGTCATTTTCTATAAAATATGAGTTTCTCATATTTTAGTGACAGCCAATTAAGGTATAAATGCTACCTTCTTATATTTATTTGCAAATGATGATATTACTTTTTCTGAGAAGCAGAAGATAATGTGAGAGGACATAACTGTCATTGCTGATTCTAGTTTTCAAGTTCTTGCCTTAAAACACATAAAGACTAACATGTTTGTCACAGTAGCAGAAAATAGTTTTTAATAATGTTGATAACATAATAAATTTTCTTAGATTATACTTGCTTGTTGTCATTGGAGATATTTTAAGTCACAGTATTGTCAGTATTTATTTTAGCATAATTAGAATATAAAAGAATACTTGCAATCTGCAGTGGGGTGATTTACCTTTCTGAGCTCTGCTTTTTGTTAGCTGTCCATGTGTAGCCATTTATTGCATCAGATTTCTTTTTCCTTGAAAAGTCTGTCTTAGAAGCTCTTATTCATGTTGGCTGCAAATAACACTGTCAAGGGTGTCTCTCATTTGTTGATATCTGCAGGGACGTTTCTCTTGACCCAACCAGCATAGGGTGAAACAGCATATGGTTGTGTCAAGAGAATGTTATTATTTTTCAAAATAAGATGTTACCACTTGATTTTAGTTATCCTAATTGGAGCTTTAGGATGGAAGGGAATTAAAATATTGAATGACCGTGGTATGAAAAAAAAGATGTATAAGTTGTTTCTTTTATGCTGTGTTCTATCATGCAAGCTTGTTTTGCGTGCACAGAGCATTGTGTGCAATTTGTTTTATAAATATACTACTTTCTTACTTCTTATTTCTTACACTTAATTCTTATTATTTCTTACACTCCAGATCTGGAGTTTACTGCAACACAACAATAAGATGACAGCAAAAGAAGTCTAATATTATTTTTGCTGCTGTGCTTAAAAACTCTGGTCATGAATAGGATGTATCAACTGAGACTGAATCTGTGCTGAATTAATATTGTCTAGCTTCAGGTGCTTGAATGAGGCTAGACTAGATTAGTAGTGTAGTACTGATATTTAAGAGTCTACATAACAGAAAGCAATGGACAATCTGTGCAACTCCATGCATCTAAGATCTATTTGAATCATGAGATCCATCTGAATAGTCTATATAAAACTCTACGAACTATGTATATAAGCATTTACAGGGTTATTGATCTTATGCTCAAGCATCAATAGGCCATGAATATCCCACTTTACATAAGGCTTGTGCCCATGGGAAAAATTCTCTTGATCATTTGGCTGGGTTGATGCAACCTTCTCTGTAGAGACACTTTTATTCTCATTTTATTAAATTTATTGACTTTGGAAATTACTTTTCTTAATCAAAATCAATATTAGGAATTCTTTAGCAAAACGAACAGTTATTATGCCTATGGTGTTGCAATGAATACAATTTTGAAGTACAAAGGAGGCCAATCTTTTTTAGATAAGTGTTACAGATTCAGAAAATATAGTACAAAACGCAAAATGTTTCTAAATTGTGTTTGAATGGCCAGATTTTGGTACTGTGGAGGCTACAAGGGTGGCTTCTGTGAGAAGCTGCCAGAAGCTTCCCCCATGTCCGATATAAACAATGCCAGCCAGCTCCAAGACAGACCTGCCTCTGGCCAAGGTCAAGCCCACCGTTGATGGTGGTAGCACCTCTGGGATAACATTTGAGAAGGGGAAAAAACCCCAGTGTAATGGCAGCAATGACTGCAGCCAGAGGAGAGAAGAGTGAGAATATATAAGTGAGAGAGAAACTCTGGAGACACCAAAGTCAGTGAAGAAAGAGAGGGAGATTCATCACCACCACCCTGCAGGCTGTGGTGGAGACCATGGTGAGGCAGCTGTGCCCCTGCAGCCCATGGAGCTCCATGGAGGAGAAAACATTCCCCCTGCAGCATGTGGAGAACCCCATGCCAGAATAGGTGGACACCCAAAGGAGGCTATGACCCTGTGGGAAGCTCATGCTGGAGCAGGGTCAAGGCAGGACCTCTGGACCCAAGGAGAGAGGAGCCCATGCTGGAGCAGGTTTGAGGGCAGGACTTGTGACCCTGTGGGGACTCACAATGGAGCAGTATGTAAAGAACTGTAGTCTATGGGAAGAATTCACATGGGAGAAGTTCATGGAGAGCTGTCTCTTGTAGGAGGGACACCACGCTGGAGCAGGGGGAGAGTTTGAGGAGTCTTTCCCCTAAGGAGGAAGGACCAGAAGAGAACATGTGATGAACTGACCTCAGACCATATTTCCCACCCTCCTCTTCCACTGAGGGGAAGTGATAGAGAAATCAGGAGTGAAGCTCAGCCCGGGAAGAAGGGAGAGGTGGAGTGAAGGAGTTTTAATTATTTTTCTTTACCCTATTCTGATTTGATGGGTAATAAATGATACTAATCTCCCCAAGCTGAGCCCATTTTTCCCACGGTGGTAATTGGTGAGTGATCTCTCCCTGCCCTGATCTCAACCCACAAGCCTTTTATTTTATTTTCTCTCCCCTGTCCAGCTGACAAAGAGCATCTTTGGTGGGTGCCTGACATTCAGGCAGGGCCAAGCAAACAGTTTCTCTGCACAAATCTGTGGATTTGTTTTCCTGTGCCTGCTGAAAGGCAGACCTAGAGTACTTGGTTAAAACAAAGATATAATTGCAAATTTTCCCCTGTAATGAAAAGTGGTAAAAGATTATTGGGGAAAAAAAAATTAGTGTTAATAAAGCACAGATAAACCAAAGCAACCAAACCAGTGTTACCCCACCACCTTTCCTTATTTAGTTCCTTTTTATATTTCTGCTTAAGCTTTCCTTTTTTAATCTTCACTAATCTTTTTCACAGCTTCTGTACTAAAAGAGGGAAAGATTGGCCTATCCCTGAAACCTCCAAATTATTTCATATATTATTTCATTGCGAAGAAAAACAGGAGCAGATTCCTCTAGGTATTATTATATTTTGTGTTCTATTTGCCCTTCCATATGTATTAGACTATATTCAGACTTGAAATGATCAATAGAATACTTACTTTCATTTTAATTTCTGATTTTCTTTAATTAATTAAACAGATTTAAAAAAAATATTAATAAAGTTAAATTCTGGAACCTTTAACAGCAAGTTCTTTCTGTACGGAGTCACACAGATCCGTCTACATCTGCTAAGGCACTGTTTCTCCTACCTATTCAAGAAAAGGGCTTTTTTCGAAATAAGGTCTAGCTTCTGCACAATGACTTCATTTTAAAATTCCTAGCATTTTCTCATTTGTTTATTCTTCAGTTATTATGTTTTGATGTTCATTGACTCTGTTTATCTAAAGATGTTTTTAATTCCCGAAGTCTCATTTTATCCCTTCGCTTCTTAATGGATTTTTAATAAGTCCTTATGCTTTCCACTTAAAGTTTGCTGTGATTATGAAAAACTTCACTTGTTCATGTTACATTTTGTCTAGTAACAGACATTCAAAAGAGATTGGAAAATTGATCCACTGACTTCTCACATTTTTCCCTCTAATTTTGTACTGATAAAGGTGTTAGTAAATTATTGTTCTGCACACATCCTTGCCTGAAAGGTTTGTTTATTCTTCTGGGTTGGTTCAATTAAGGTATTAAGTCAAGCAGTGAATGTAGAACATGAATTTAAGTCTTTCTTTTCTGAAAAAGACAACTAGTTACTCCTTGTATGAATAATCACCAGCATGCTTTTTCTTTTCAGCCTCAGTATTTTCCACGTCTGAAGTCAATGCAGTGAAATTGCTCGTGCTGAGATTAGGACTGTTGTTTCTGTGCTGTCATCTCTACTTAGCAAGAGGAGACAGCCGCACTTGGGAATGTTTTGAAGAAGTGATATCACCTGTAGGATTTAAAAGCCTTTTTACACAGAGTAACAGGAATATTTTCTAATGAATAGTTACTGTATATGCATGTTTGGAAGGGGATGGGTGGGGTTGTTGTTCTGTTTGTTTGATTAATTTATTTCCTTTGGCTATGAATTAATAAAGTCTCACGGTGCTTGGTGTCAGTTGTATCCTTACAGGTCAATATATTGTATATGTGTGGTAGGTGGCTTAAATATTTAAAATCAAGAGTTTTGGAGACTGTATGATTAAGAAAAATGCCAACCAAATAAGACCAGAAGTTTTTAGACCACGAGGCACTTAGATGTGGCAAAGTGGTATTTAACAGCTTTTTTTTTCTCTCATTATTATTTGTGGAGGAATTTTTCTTTTTTCTCTGAGTGATATTTGTCCAAAGAAAAAGGTTTTCTTTTTCATAGTCTTTATGAGTTTGCTTTTTGAATGTGAAGATTTTTGAATCAATACAGCACCTGATCTTCTGGCTTCCAACAGCCTGTGGAAATCCAATATGAAATTCATTTAATCATTTTTGGTCCTCCAGCAATATCCTTACCTTTTCCAATTCCTGTATAAGTGGTGCTCATCATAAAGGACACAATTTATCTAGCTGTCTGGATTGTCCAGAGAGGTAGTAGATGCCCCATTCCTCGAAATATCCAAGGTCAGGTTGGATGGAGCCTCAGAAAATTGATGCGGTTGAAGACTTTGCTGCTCGTTGCAGGGGAGGATGGAGTAGATGACATTTAAACTTCCAACCCAAACTATTCCATGGTTCTATGACTTTTTTGATGTCTGTTCTTCGTCAACACTGAACAGATACCAATGATATACCTTATGACATCACGTTCTGCTTACCATCCTTTTTTATTTATATCTTGCTTCATGTCTTTTTCACAATCTAAATTTCTGTGATGGGTTTAGTGTTTTGTAGTTGAGACTTTTTGGCTCATGGATTTAAATCCATTGTTGTTAGTCTTATCAAGAACACACCAACTATTTATTTTAAAATTATGATTTGTTATTTCCTCAGACCATTGCTTCTTACATCTTGGTTCAGTCCTCTTAATCTCACTTTGCAAGTATTTTAGGCCTTACCCATGTAGTCAGAATGCAAATACTGAAGAATAAACAGGAAAGAGTTTCATGAAAGGATCTCCAGCTGTTATCAAATTAGCTAAATATCAGTATTTGGTGATGATTAGTAAAAGTCTAAAAATTGCTGTTTTATTCACAATAGTTAATAGTCTCAGAATTTTCAAGATTTCCAAACAGAGGCCTGAGTCAAAAACATTATGGCAATCCATCCATGCTACCCCAGAGGTTTCTCCTTATGGATTTGACAGTTTTTATAACTAACTTGTCAATCAGAATCTGAACCTTGTTACCTCTTGTTTTATGTTTGCATCTCCCAAGAAGTATCTCTGCCTAAATGGGTTGCTGTAGTCATGCTCTGAAATGAACAGTGTGAATAGATTCCTCATCTTGCCTAAACGTGAGACAGGCTAGTAGTTCAAAATGTGATACTTAGCACTGCCCTGGAATGGAGCATTAATTGATGGAGTTCTGATAAATCCACCAGGAGCTGTCCTGGACTGGGTAAGGATACCATCTGGTCCCAGCATTGGGTACTTTGTGTTTCTGTTCAAATGTTGATGTTGAAAACATAATAAAGTGTCATTAGTTAACAACCCTTCTATGTAATCTCTTTTATTCGTGGAGTTTGATCATCTCTTCCAGGAGCGGCTCTACTTTTACCTCTCCTCCAATGGCAGCCTTGATAAATATTACTTTTTCCCTCTCTATTTTAATTGAAAATGCTCTTTTATTTTTTCTGAGAACAGTAAATATTCCTTCTTATTTTTATGCGACTGTTACAAGATAATAGCTACTATGAAGAAAATTAACTCTGTCCCAGCCCAAACCAGTCTATGGGACTCTGGTTTGTATTTGTGCTGAAAACTGTGTTAATAACACAGGGATGTTCTAGCTACTGCTGAGCAGTGCTTACACAGAGCCAAGGCCTTTTCTGCTTCTCACACCACCCCACCAGTGAGGAGGCTGAGGGTGCACAAGAAGTTGGGAGGGGACGCAGCTGAGACAGCTGTCCCCAATTGATCCAAGGGATATTCTTTACCATATGGCATCACGTTCAGCAATAAAAGCCAGGGGAAGAAAGAGGAGTGTCTGCAGCTACAGTGCTTGTCTTCCTAAGTCACCATGATGGTGCCCTGCCTTCCTGGGGATACCTGAACACCTGCCTGCCCTTGGGAAGTGGTGAATGAATTCCTTATTTTGCTTTGCTTGCATGTGAGACTTGCATTACCTACTACTTTGTCTTTATCTCAACCCATGAGTTCTCTCATTTTTTCCCTTCTGGTTCTTCTCCTCATCTCCATGGGGTGATGTGGTGGTAAGCAGACAGCTGCATGGTGCATAGCTGCCAGCTGGTGTTAACCCACAAGTGGTGATTGATACACTCAGTGTATTTCTTTCAAATTTTTGCTTATTTCCCTCCTCTTTTTATAATTATACTCTTACACTTTTGCTTACAATTTTCTTGTCTGAAACCTGTTTTCTATTGATTTCATTTATTTTTTATTGTTATTGCATTATGCTATGTTATACATTGGGTTTTTCTCTCTTAAAATTTGATAGATGATAATGCATCATGACTTTTATCAGATCTACTAACTATCCAAGGGGTACTACTCTCTATATAGTTATACCACACAGAGTTAGTAGTCAGTAATACCTGACTAGTTTTTGTGTCTTGAAATAGCATGATTTCTTTTAATGAAGATATCTTCATCTAATTTCTTATTTTTTCTCTGAGTTGTTCTAGAATCACTCTGATCTCTTCAAAGATTCTGGGCAAAACACTGCTTTTTCATTTCAAAGTACTTATCCGTACATTATATGGGGTTGTTTTGAAAGAAAACTAAAGGCTCACAGTCTGTGAACACAGCCATTGCCTGGGGCAGAATTTTCAGTGTAGATCGATTGCTTGAGTTTTAATTTTCTCACTTTTCTTTTTTCCTGAGTACGTTACCATATTTCCGGTTTCTTTTTTTTTTGCCCGCATTGGTACCCTATGTTTACATAAATCCAGCTATTAAGCATAGGTGTTGTTATCTTTCAATCAAAAAAAGAAGCTAGAAAAACCACCTTAGTTTTCATTTATCATCATCAAGATCTTCATGGTGATGCCTGCTATCTGTTTGAATACAGAGAATAAATGAAAAGGTACTCTACCTTTCAATCCATCTGACTAATTGTGTTAATGATTATATTGTGTTTCTAAGTGATCTCTGTAGGGTGTCCATTATGCATCATAAGATGGTATCTGAAAAGATAACAATCAAAGAAAAAGTACAAAACACCAAACATTTGAACAAAAATGAAGAAAAATAATGTAAAATGGGGAAAACAAAAGTAATAGATAATTACTGCAATCTTAGGATAAATTTCATAGTCTTAAATGAAAGCTACCAGGACACATAAGATTGTTCTTGGATTTTTTTTCCTCAGAAGCATGATGACCTTCTCTTTAAAGATTTGAAAAGCATGATACATTTGGAATATCATCCATTGTATGACTTTACAGTGAAAAGCAAACTAAGAGACTGGTGATTCTCAAAAATCATTGCAAAAATTTCTAAAATCAAAGTAATCCCTATGAGTTCAATGGGGTTGTTCTTAAAACTAAGAATTTGAAAAATAAGTGGCTTAAAAGTCATAACTACTTATAGTATCCAGAGGACTTTAGGTAATAGGAAAGGTATTTATAACCAGGATAGAGTATTGGAAGAGGAAAAATGAACAAAAATTTGGTAAATGTGGCAATGATGCTGACAGAGATGAAAGATGGAACAGCAAAAGGGTAGAACTGCAATGGATCCTAAAGACTAGAAAAGGTTTGAACTTCTTTTTCATGAGAAAGAAACAGTCAGGAAAAGGCAGAAGATAGAGCAGGATCTGGGAGTGGACATGCACAGGAAAGGAATAGAAGCAGCCTAGGTGAGCCTGGTTTGTGGGTCTGATGTCCATGTTTCTATCACCAGTACAGATTAATATCTAAACAGGGGGTATGGAGATCTTGCAGGAAAAAGCCAGCTCAGCTTTGACCACATTAGGTTTAGACTGAGGAGAGAACAGTATTACGTTTTCTGGTGCAAACAATGTAAGGACCCCAAAGGCTATAGAGTGGTCACACAGAAGCACTGAATGTAAAGAAAAGGATATGGGTTGTCTGTTTCATGAGGCAGAGATCACCTTTTCATTATGCTAATATATTGTGCCTAATACATTTGCCTATGGCAGGAAGCATAACACTATCACAGAATCAATTAAAATATCTATTTGAAATAAAATTAATTTGAATTTAAAGGTCTATATTTGCTTTATGTTAGTTTAAATAAAAAGCCTCACACTTATTTTAAATGTATTGGAGATACTAAAAAATGTTTCTTGTAGCCTGTGGTAAAGTCATTAAAGAACATTCTCACAGTTACTGCCTAGTGATTTTATGGAAAATTCAAAATATGCTAATTTCTTTTCTTCCTTTATATCTTTGCTCTAAAAGTGCATCAATTTCATTTGTGGTACTCTTTTCACCTTTTGCTACAGCCTTTCATAAGACATTGAAATACTGTAACAGAATACCAATAAATCAGTACTCATCCACTCATGCATAATGAGAGTAATGTTTTACAACCATTTCTTTTAGTTTTCTACATTGTCTGTAAAACTTAGATGACATACCAGGACTTGTTTTGCCACTAAAACCTCTGATCAGAAGTAGAGAAAACCTTCAAGACAAGCAGGTGGCAGTTTCTTTGATGATTTAGTGGAATTTTTTTCTTTTAATTCATTCTGCTTAAGGAGAAGTTTGCACAGGTTACCACGGTGGTTCCTCATACAACTTCCCTGTCCCACAGGGGACACAAAGCATTCCAGGAAAAAAGTCTGGTTGGTCAGCACAGCCCTTCAAGCCTTGTGGTACTTAGTCCAGGGCCAGAGTTTTGGGTTCAGTTCATCTAGGGTGTCTTTGGTTCTTTGTTTCTCTATTCTTTGGTTCCCAGGGCTATTCTCTCCCTCAACTCTGCTCTCATGCAACCCCACTTGGAATCCTGTGTCCAGATCTGGGGCCCCCAGGAGAAGGATGTGGACCTGTTGAAACAAGTCCAGAGGAGAACCACCAAGATGATCCAAGGGCTGGAGCACCTCTCCTGTAAAGACAGGCTGAGAGAATTGGGGCTGCTCAGCCTGAAGTAGAGAAGTCTCTGGGGCGATCTTTCAGCAGCCTTCCAGTACCTAATGGGACCTACAAGAGAGGGCTGGAAAAGGACTCTTTACAAGAGCATGTAGTGAGTTCCTACAGGTAAAACCGATATATTTTACTAAAGCTTATCTTCAGCCTTTTGTCATGGAAACCTGGGTTTGTTACACACACAGGACCTCAGTTTTTTAATTCATTCCTCATATTAATATCATTGCACCTATTTTGTAATCCAATATATTTTTCAATAAGTTTATTAAAACATACATTCTCTCATGTTGTATGGCTGCATTACAGCTCTATGTTCTGGTATTACATATACTTCAAAATGTTCCATATAAATACTGGGAAGAGAAGGGCAGGGAACTCACCAAACCATCTGAAACCTCTGAAGTTTAGGTTTTTCTGTAGAGATTTCAGATTCTGAGAGGCAGATTTTTCCTTATTTTCCATCTTTGGTAATTTGACATCAAAGCATCACCATAACATAGATAATATAGACAAATTTTTGGGGGTTCAAGCCTGCCTAAAGAATGTGTTCTCTTAAAACAATATTTTTTTTATTTAGGGAGGATAAATTTCAGTGCAATGTTGTGTAAAATAGTTTTATGATTTGAAGAAGAAATGAAAAAAACATACCATACAATACCCATGAAGGGTGTACAAAGATAAATTCAAGGCTCTAGGAATAGTTATTTGTTTGCAGCAAATATGTTGGTTTTGTGCCTTTTTTTCTTTCTTATTTTAGTTCCTGTTCAATGTTTACTTTCAATTACTGCTGCCTACAGGAGACCAGCTTATCCCTGCCAATAACTTTGCTGGAACAAATAGAATAATCAGTTTGAAGAGAAAAAAATTGTTAGACCCAACCTTTTTTTCTCTTCAGAGGCTTCAGAGGAGTGAACTAGAGTTTAAAAATCAGCAAAATAACATGAAAATCTGCTCTGATTAACATTTGGAATCTATCTAGATGAAGGGATATGTCTTCTGTATTAATGAACTGTGTAACTGTCAAAGAGCAATTGATTTGTGTTTAAAGAACTGAAAAAGGAAATATGCATACAAAATAGGTCATATGCCCAAATTACAGAGGAAAGCAGTGATAGGGCTCCTGAATCCAAACCTTTTGTGTAATACAGTGCCTTGCTTGAACAAATTAACTAAAATGACAGTTGTGCCCAGCGTCTTTACTTTAGTATTCTTCTTCCTGTCTTCATACATTAGCTGTCATGAATAATTCCTTTTCACTGTAATATATTAAAACATTTTTATATAAACATATATAGGCAAATATATAAACATAATATAGGCAAAAAAAGTATCTGATCATAATTGAATAAACAGTGCTGTATTATTTTTCTACCAACACATTTCTGGTGTCTACTAAGTGAACATAAATAAAGTTACATTAAAGTTTTCAATACAGAACGCATGATTCGGTATTAATTTTATTTTAATAATCTACCAATAAAAATTAGTATTTCTTGCATTTGGATGGATCTTTTTTCACTTTGCTTACTCTAGGTCTCAGTTTCTTTCAGGCAAGTTGAAAATTAGCACAAATCATTACTTGTAACTATGATTAATGGAAAGAGTGGTTTTGTACTACATTTATAAAATCAAGTCTGAGAACATTGAGGTCATTGCAATACATCGTGTCATAAAGGGATCATGAAACCAAGTTACATGTATCGCAACACAGACAAAAAAATATAATACTTTTGGCAATGGAAAGTGAGTTTCTTTGCCAGTATTAATCAAATTTTAGTCACAACTTTTCTAAAACTAGTATCCTTGTATACAGTACTAACAATTTTTCTTTTTTATTAATAATGCTTTCTCAATAAATTAAAGTTATATAACATCCAAAATTATGTGGAATTATTTGCTGTTGCCTGTTGAATTACAGCTCTCCTATTTGGCATGGCTTATTAAAGATTAATAGTAGAGGCATTCTCTCCTTTTAGACTTCAGTTCAGTAGTTAAATCATGCCAACAAAAAAGTGTTTATAAGTAAAGGTAACATACCACTTCACATATATTTTCTGTTGCGGTGAGCTGGGAAGGGGAGGTCAAAAAAGGGATCAAGAACCATTATTTGGTCTAAACCCCTTCTTGGTTTGCTGGAGGAAGCCTGGCCCATCCACTTATGCATATTCATGTCCCCCTGCAAGCTGTAACCAAACCCTCATGCCTGCCCCCTTGCTCCCATCGGTTGGTTTGTAACCCCCGCCCCTTTCCCCTCTCTCCCCATTGGTTGGTTTTTAAAACCCGCCCCCCTCTCCCTCCCTCCTCATTGGCTGTTCTGTATCACCCCGCCCCCTCGGATGTCCCTTATAACCCCGTGCCAAGCGGAAGTCCGCCCTCTCGGTTCTTGGGTCGCCATGTGGATCCTCTCCTTTCCCGGGGGGTCTACTTAATAAAACCTATGGCGGCCAGCCCGAGGGCCACCTCCATCACCTCTGGGGTGCCTTACCATCATTCGCAGGGAGGTGCAAGGCCCACAGCGGCCATGAGTGGGTACAGCTAGCTAGCAGAGGTCTGGCCTCGCCCGAGACCCCGTGCAGGGGCTTTGAGGAACACGCAGCAGCTTGTCCCACCCAGCACCAGAACCTGCAGGTGCATTTTTTTAAACAATTTTCAGTTCAGAGTATGTTATTGAATGAAAGGTGAATTAATTATTCATATGATCCTGGTGTGAAATTACTTCTATCATGGAGATGAACTAGTTCATGCTTTTTAACACCAGTTTCATTTAATGTGAGCTTTCCCTGCTTGTCTATTTTCTTTTCACTCACTACTGCAAGATTAATTCTCAAGCAAATTTGTGATTCGTGAACCTCTACGAAGTCCAAGACTATGAGTACAAATTCCTCCAAGTAACATTTAATTCAGATTACATACATATATGCACACACACACACACATTTATCTATTTATATTTACATAGATATATGCAGAAAGTTCCTGAACTGTTAGGTATTGATTCCGAATCTGGATTACTTTTAAAATGTAGTAGTGTACAGGCAGCTGACTCATCACAGTTGCTCAAAATTAATGCTGCTTTCTAATTAAGTATCTGCTAACTATCTAATCCAGCTATTGTGTTCACTGGAATACAATGGCTCTTGGTTCAGCTTTAAAATTCTAATGAAGAAGAATATAAAATACTCCCCTATTTCTCTGAATCACACAACTTCAGCAGTTCGTAAGTTTCATTGCCACCCTTTGAGTGACTCTTCTCATTCCAGGCTCCCCGATTAAATGCTTGGAATGTGTAGACTGAGATCACATTGGATTGCCAGTTACTTATTCCCACAATTAAGAAGACCCCCTCCCCCCCGCCCCCATCCTCACCATACCTTGTCACCTGATGTCATCTAACCTACATGATCAGTAGAGCAGTTCTGGAACTGTGGACTTGTGGGAGGAGACTTCTTGGGTTCACCTCATCAAATATTTCTAAATAATATAATATATGTATAAATTACTAAAAATATGTGAAAAGTTTGCATTGAACTACATAAGATTTTTCATTCAGAGCTCAAACACAATGGCTGTTCTGGACCACACTGTTTTATTCGAATGGCCAACAACTGAAATGGTGCAAGGAATGGAGAAAAAAGAGAGAGAAACATGAAAGTGTTGAAAAAAAATCACATGAGAAAATACTCAAACCCAGAGCCATTACTAGAGCTAAAACCTCTAAAAAGTGGCTATTTCCATGATGACTTTAAGGAAATATGGCTTTAGGCATCAAGTGGAAGGAAAACATGTCTATTGCATCCTTTGAAGACTGAGAAGAGGACTGATCCAGGATATAAATCCTAAGAGGTAGAAGACACCTTTAGGTTGAATCAACCAGTTTCTTTCAGTGTTTTCTGCTGTATCACATCCTAATCTTTGTGAGACTTTGTATGACTTTACTCCATCTCTCCTCAGAATATAAACACTAGTCTGAATAATAATCTGTATGACTCACACTTGGGGTGCAGGTTAGAGACAAGGAACTATCACATTTGATAGCATAGAAATAGCTAAGTAAGCAGCAACAGCAAAACAAAAAGCCTGCAAAATGCAGCCACGTTTAAAAGCACAGAAAATACTACATTGCTGTATGTTCTTTTGCGGTAATGGCTTCCAGATTCATGATTTCCTTTATTAATTCTGACACCTACCTGCAACCTCTGTTGTGATCCTACTTTTTACAATTTACTTTGAACCTTCAAAACTGAATTTCAGTAATTGTCTGTTACTCTTTTTACTACCAAAATCCCTTTTCCTATTGTAAATCGCTGCTGCGCTAGAGGGACATGGTAAGTTACTGAGATGTAGGAAAGCTCATAGGAAGTCAGCTCCTCATGGGACAGGGACACCCTTTCCTGATCATCCACTTTGATTCTTAATTAGGGGCTTTCACTGTTTCAGCTTTACATCAATAGAGCCCCAGTAATGGATCAACACACAATGAAAGTAACAACAATAACAGAGCCAAAAATGCATATTTTACAAAATTCATTTTCCTGTTTCAGAGGTTTTTTTCAATTTTTAACTTTTTTTTTTAATTATACATGAATTTAAAACAAAGTTGCCCTTTAACTTTGTAGAAAAATAATCTTAGAGTAATAGAATCATTGTTTGTATTGGAAAGGGCCTTTAAAGTCACCTAGTCCAACACCCTTTTCATGGGCATAGATGTCTTTCACTAGATCAGGTTGTTCAAAGCCCTACCCAACATGATCTGAACACTTCAAATGATGAGACACCCACAACATCTCTGGGCAACCTATTCCAGCATCTCATTAACTCTCATTGTAATAATTACTTTTGTATGTCCAAACTAAATCTACGCTCTTTCAGTTTAAAACCATTGTCCCTTGTTCTGCCACTGCAGACTTAGAAAACCACTCTACCTGCTGAAAGGTTGCAACAAGCTTACTCCAGAATCTTCTCCAGGCATCTCCCTCCCTCTCTGCCTTTCCTAACTGGAGAAATGTTCCAGCCCTCTGAACATTTTTGTGGTCCTTCTCTGTCCCATTCTAATAGGCCAATGTCTTTCTTGTTCTGGGGACCCCAGAGTGGATGCAGTACTCCATGTGGGGACTCACCAAAGCAGAGTAGAGGGGCAAAATCACCTGCCTTGACCTGCTGGCCACTCTTCTCGTGATGCAGCCCAGGCTACGGTTGGCTTCCTGGGCTGCAAGCACACATTTCTGGCTCATCCATCAGTATCCCCAAGTTTTTCTCTGCACGCTTACGACCAATCCATTCATTCTCCAGTCTGTATTAATATTGGACATTGGCCCAGACCAGGTGTAGGATCTTGCATTGGCCTTGCTGAACTCCATGAGATTTCACACAGACTCATTTCTCAAACATGTCAAGATCCCTCTGGCATCCTTTCCCTTAAGTGAGTGAACTGCACCACTCAGCTTGGTGTCATCAGCAAACTTGCTGAGGGAGCACTCAATCCGACTATCTCTGTCACTGCTGAAGGTATTAAGTAGTATCAGTTCAGCACCCTTGAAAGACACCACTCCTTATTTGTTCTGGCTTTGACATTGAGTCACTGAGTATAACTCTTTGCATGTGGCCCTCCAGCCAGTTTGCTCATCTAACAGTTCATCCATCAAACCAACAGCTCTCCAATTTACTGGCAAGAATGTTGTGGGGCACTATATCACAGGCCTTACAGAAGTCCATGTGACTCTCCCCTTTGATGTGGTCACTTTATCGTAGAAGGCCACCAGATTAATCAGTCACCATTTTCCCCTCATGGAGCCATGTTGGCTGTCACTACCTACCTCCCATTCCTTCACGTTCCCTCGGGCTGCCCTTCTGAGGGAATCAGCAACTGTCCTGCAGCGTCCCTGGCTCGGACGGCCTCACACAGGAGTCGGCAGCTGACCACGCTCCGCTGTCCTTCCCAAGGGCGAAGGGGTGCCCGTGGAGACGTTAGGTTGGGAAAACACCAGAGATAAAGGACAGGGAAGGGTCCTTTGCATGAGTTCCAGCCGCAAAAAGTTTATTCTGGAGGGTCCAGGGGCAAAAGACTCCAAACCAAGGAAGGTCCAAGGTTAAAAGGGGAACACAGCAACCAATCAGGGAAAGGCATAAATCTGAGGGACAGCCAGGGTACC
>VZTA01002785.1:0-129244 GCA_013398855.1 Mohoua ochrocephala
ATTTACCATCATGTTGATGAGTGCCTCCAAACTGCACGTGGGACTTCCATCACAATTTCCATGGTGCAGCTTTGCTCTTTATCCCATGCCTCTCCATCTCATAATCCACTTCAAACACAAAACTTTTCCTTCCAAATTGGAATTCAGGGAATTTTCAACAAGTCCCCATCCACGCAGAGTGAGTGTAAAGTGATTACGAGGGGCCTGATGATAATCCTGGGACAAACGCTGTTCCCCATCAGCCTGGTGTCACTTTGGAGCCTTCTGCCTGTGCTGGGGCTGCTCTGTGTCCCTGTTCCGTGGAGCTGGAGCAGCTTCACCCCTGTCAGAGCACACTGATCCCATGGAGAACGTGTGCACCCGGCTTTGTGTTCAGGCAGCTCAACAGTTCCTCGCTGGCAGCCTCAGGGGTATTTCAGCAGGATGAGCTCCTTTACCTACAGGACCACAGAAAGAGAAGGGTTAACAAGGGGCTGTGAGGTGTTAGGGCAAAGGGGATGAGGTGCCTTTGTGGGGCCTCACAAAGTGCCTGACACCAGGCAGAATTCCTCTGCCCCCAGTGCTCTGGGGAAGGCGGGAACCCCGAGCTTTTCCCAGCCACTGCTCGTCGCTCACAGGAAGCACAGGAGGTGTCGAGGCCCTGTCTCAGTGCTCTGTGCTCAGCCAAGGTTCCCAATCCCCGGCAGAAGGCACATGGAAATCCACTGCTGGCAAACCTGAGGCTGTCAGGGATTTTGGCCATTACCCTCAGTCATATTTACCCTATTAATGGTAGCTCAGTCTTAGGAAGGACAAGTTCTGCCACCAGTTTTGGTTCCGGTCTGTGCTGAGAGAGGGGCTTTGCAGAGTGCAGAAAATAATGCCATGTTTCCAAGAGAAAAGATCTGTGTTTCCCCATTTGACTTGTGTAAAAATCTGTTAATATTCATTTATTAATCCTAATTTTAATATAAAGTAAACTTAAATAAAATAAATAAAAGGCAATACAAAATAGATTAAGGTAGAAACATTAAAAAAGATTAACAGTCTGTGAGTGAATCAGCAGCTTGGCCTGGCAATAGAGGTGCTGAGGGTGCCCACTTAAGGTAAAAAGTGTCCTTGGAAGCACAGCATCCCCCAGGCAGCGACCAAGGGGGGCTGTGTGTGCAGGGGGTCTCTTACTCACATGGCTGAATTGTGCTCTCCCGGTCAGGACCGGAGTCTCCATCGCTGCTCCAAGGCCGGTATGTGACACCAGACAGGAATTATTTGTGACTCCAACGCTGAAGCAACAAAAGCATCAGGGAAAAGTGTTGTTCCTTGTCCTTGAAGCAACTGTAAACACATCTACAAACACAACAGACCAGGCATTGTATGATGGTGTTTGAAGCTGTAAAAGATAATGCAACAGTTAATTTTCTGCTTTAGTTGGGCTTTTCCTCACCATCAGTTGCTACTAAGTAAGTCCCTAACATTTTTCAAGGGCATAACATGCAACAAGACAGCAATAACCATTACACATTGTTTTCAGTAAGATGCCATTTTCCTTTCTGGCAGGCAGCAATGGGCTTTTAATGGGTAACATTTGTTTCATAAAACTCCCAGATGCTGCCTTGACAATTGCAAGGAAGAAAAGAGAAGAAAACAAACCCAAAGCAAGGGCAGAAAATACAAAGAGCAAACGAAAGATTCAGTTTTTTCATTGCAATGATTTATCCTGTGTCCCCAGGCAGATGTGGATTTTTGATGGATCAGACATCTCTGGTGAACCTGTGCTGCAGAGCTCTACTGAGATCTCCCACCTGGTGCAGCCCTCCAGCCATTCTGAGCCACGATGGGAAATACTGGAAGGGAGTTACCATGCAAGTGGAGCCAGTCAAGTAAAACCAAAAATTACAGGGGATAAGCTTTCCAGACTATATCAAAAAAGGATATATAGAAAAAAAACCACGTGGCAAATAAATGGCACCAATTTCATTCCGGAAGATGAAGTGCACTGTGAGGTAGCAGCAGTCCAACCTGAAGAATGGGAAAGCCAATGTTTGGGAAGAGCCAGGACAGTAGCCATGGCCATTGCTTTTCCATGTCTATTTTTTGAGCCCTCCAGCATTGCTGGTGAGTGGCAAGAGGCACTTTCTTCCCTGAACAGACCCAAACCACGAGACTTTGAAGAGTCTGTCAGCACTGCCTCACGACTGGTGCCAGGAAGCTAAAGAGAGGCGACTGAGTGCCTTGGTCTAAGTGGCTGGGCAAAATCCAGGGGCTCCACGTATTCTGTGTTACAAAGGAAAACTGGAATTGCCACCAGGTATCTTTGAAGCAATCCTGCTTACCTACAGTGGTCCTGTTCCTCAGATTCAGGGGGAGTCAAGCCACAGGAGGTGGATTTGTTTGCACAGCCCTAGGTCAGGTTCAGCCAGCCCTGTTCCCCACCTCAGCATCCCACGTTCAGTCCAAACAGACTGGAGAGGGAGCATTTCCTCACTCGATCCTTCTCTGCTCCCGTTTCTTCTGTTATGCAGAAGCAGGAATTTCCAGAGCACAGCTAAAAGGGTCATGACTAGCACGTGTGCACGCCTTTGTTTTGGGTGGTAAAATCTCTGCACATGGTGGGAGATGCCTGAGTGTTACACCAAGCAAGTTCATGAATTTTCCCTCATCTAATCCCATTGTCTTTACTCTGAATGGCTGCCCATGCAGTCTAGTATTTACTCATCATAGCAGTCCCAAGAAATATTGCACCAAAAAATACTATTTTCTAAATTTGGGCTCTCTGCAAAAATTCACAAGTTCAATTTGTTTAATAATGTGATATCAGCACATTATAATTTTTAATTAAAAACTGTATCCTCTCGTTATGTCTGCAGGTCTTTCACATGGCTGTCATCCAGAAACAAGGCAATGCAAGCTGATCTCCACAGAGAGCGAGACACTGCACCCTGACCTTGGTGCACAGGGATTTTTTTCACTTGTCACACAGACATTTTACTGGCACTAAAGTAACTGGAATGGAAAGGGAGCAGCTCCCAACTGACAGAGCAGCCACGCTTCCTCGGATCAGCTGTAACTTGGAATTAAAAAAACTGTAAAAGCAAAAGGAGACTTCTTTTTCTTAAAGCAGAAATGCCCAGTAATACCCATGTTCTACCTCATGCAAGTCTGAAGAAGTTTTGAGGCATCACGTGCTGAGGATGGGACAGGGGAGTATCAGCCAGAGTCACCGGTGTCCTCTGAGGGCTTGCTGCTGGATTAGCCCGCAAGATTCCCAGTAGTTTAAGTGGAGGCAGGATTTAAAGCTCTGCAGATCACACCTGCCTGAGCAATACAACGGATTTTAGTACAGGGCAAGAACAGGTTCAGTGTACAGACAGTGGACATTCCCACACAGACACAGTCCCTGCGCCGCCACGGCCGGGCCACGCTGCCTCCTCGGACACCGAGTTCCTGAGGCTTTGCCTGATGCTGGTTTAATTCTTCACACTGTGGGGCTCCATCACTCACTCACCCTGGGAGACCATTCCACAGTTTAGTAGACATTGCTATGGCTGTTTTACCCCTGACATTCATCCAAAATTCTACTTTGCCTAATTTAATTCCATTCTCTACAAATCTTTTTTTTTCTCCTCCATGGTTTTAAGGCCTTTCTTATTCCAGATAAAGTCAAGCTATTAGCAACTAGAAATGAGTCTTCTGCCTTAGCTGGAGAGATGTAACCTTGAGCAGGTACAGATAGGTAATTATGGACTGTACTTAGGGGTCCGCTAAAACTTTCTGCCTGATTTCCCGTCCCTGCAGGGATGGTAATTGGTGTTCCACATGGAAGTATCCCAGCCCCTCCAGCAGCAAGCAGGGCAGCACTGAGAGGTTCCAAGAGCAGCTCTGTGCAGCCCCCCAGGCTGGGAGAGGAAAGGGAAGTGTGTTCCAGCTCTGCAGAATGCCAGAGACCAAAACAGAGCCATGAAATTCACTGCCGGAGGCACCACGGTCAGATGAGCTTCTCCCCCAGGCTGTGGTACCCCACTGCAGAAACAGGGAAATGTGACTCTTGGAAGTTAAAGTCATAAGGAGAGGAAGGAACGGGTTATGTTCTGATTGCACATTGGCTTAAATCAGGAGCTGCTCTAATAATCCTGTGGAATGGGATGGATCTGAGTGCCAGCTGAAGTGAAAGGCAGCTCAGGGCTGAGGCCACGTGTGTCCCAGGTTTGCTTTTATTTTCTGAATTATTTTTCCTTAATATAAATATCAACCACAACAGGTACTAACAGAAGACTCCAGGAGCCTTTCCCAGCTGTTTTGGGCTTCAACCCCCAAAGCTTGCCTCTCATAATTCAGTTTTAGCTTCAGGCACTTTAAAGTTAATAGACTCATTTGAGCAAAGGGCTTATTGGAAATCCATGTTGGAAAATAGTGAGCGTAAGTGTGCTGGTGCCAAGCTATAAACACATTTATACAGTGCAGTAAATCAGTGCTGCTGCCTCTCCTCGGAGGGGCCGGGCCAATTAAGCCGAAGGTACAGGATATGAGGATGGAACCTGTTCAGCTGCGGGCAGGTAGCAAAGACTGCAGCCACACCACCCCGCTGGGGCTCGTTTTGACATCGCCCTGCCCGGCCAAATGTGATACCATTTGTTTTTGGCTTGTCATTCACTGACTGCTGAAAAAGAACAGGGACTTGGAAAGGCACTGCCAGCATCGTGTGGGTGCGGCACAAGGACACACACGTGGAAGAGGCAGGAAAGGTGATGCCTGTGGACATCTAGTGGTACAAAGTCCACAAAGGGACTTGGGCTCTGTAATGCAGTAACGGTGCTGGACTCGCTCTCAGAACTCCTGCACAGGCAGAGGTCACACGATCTGACCGATGACTTTTTACAAACAAGAAAAAGTTATTTATTATCAGAGCATTTCATTCAACTACCTTAATTACCCCCCTGCCTTTTAAGTGTTATCTACAATACAAAACAAGGTACAAAAATAGGATGGGATGTTACGGAGAGCTGGTTAGCTTTTAGTGCATCGAGTCCTTGAAAACTATTTCTGGTTCTGTTTGTGTAAAACCTGTCATTGATTATTAAAAGTAAAGTTACCATTCTGTGAATAGGTGCTCAGATCACAGAAGCTGTAGTTGGAAGCTGACAGCTGGCAGAGCCGTCTTGTAAAAACTCTGAAATGCATTAGAATGCACACAAAAAAAGTAATTTTTTAAATGAGAGAGAAGAGGAAGAAAAAGAGCCCTGTGTCCCATTTAAAAGGAGAGAATTTGGACTTTGGGAGAATTAAAAAGGGGGACTTCAAACATTCTTCTAAAGGTTTTGTTTTCCTTTTCAGATCCAAAAGAGTCAAGCACACTCGTTGCTGCCCCAGTCCCTAATTCAAGATGGTCCCGTGCTATTCTGCCAATACCTAAAGCAGGAGGAAGAGATTTCCAAATAAAGTGCCAAAAGCAACTGCCAGGTCACCAGCAGTGCCTGCCCAGGTCCTAACCCATGGCACTAATTATCCATCTGCCTCGTCAGCTGCCTGAACAGATTCTCCATCCTACGGCTGGGCGCAGGAACAGGCTGCCTTTCCTCTTCTCACACGTCTTACTGTGGGTAGGTTTTGTTGGAATGATTCTTAAACTTTGTTCTAGCTATTCTGTTTGCACCTTCACTCCTCTCATTACTTGTTTCACTGCTCATTTACTCACTGGAACAAAAATTGTTTGAGACAAGCACTAAAGAAGCGAATATCTGTGAACAGAAACCAAACTCATTCCCACATGAGGTTGGCAACTCACTGCACCATCATAAAACAGAGTTATTCACGTTCAGATCTTGGCTTTTGAAAGCAAGGAGAAACTCACATAAGCACAAAGCCCATAACACAAGACTGAAAATCCACAGATATCTCACACTAGCAGGGCAATGCACTCACCGTGGTGGGGAACAGCCCGCGCTCCGGAGCAGCATTCACAAGCAGCTCTTTACGTGGCAGTCCTTTGCACAGGAAATGCTGTCACCTGAAGAAGTAAAGGAAATATCTTGGCATGGGCCATGGAAGCTTCTCTTTCTGACTTGTATCTGTATCATCTGGGGGGAAAAGGGGAACCACAAAGAGGCAGGGAGAGCAGTGACCTCTGACTGCAACTTCCCTCTCGCAGCACCCCGGCCACAGGCTGCTGCTTACCTTAATCCTTTAATTCATCACCGAGGCAAGGGGGTGTTTTCCACCTTCACGGCTTCTTCACAGCATGAATTAGTGAGCTGACTCTACCCCAAAGTAAAGTACATCCCAGCTCCCATCCTCTCTCCACCAAAGCCATCATTACCTGCAGAGCAAAAAAGAGACAGAGTGAAGGGTAAAAATCTGTTGAGATCTAGAAAGTGATTGTGCCTGGCTGCCCGTGGGGCTGTTCCCCTCAGCATGGCACTGACTGTGCAATGCATTTTCTTTCACACACAGTACTCTTGCTGTCTTAATATCTCGACTGCTTCTTCCAGTACATTAGTCCCATTTGCTTCTACAGCTACATCCCGAACCAGCCTAATTTGTCCTCTTTATCATCCTGAAGAAATTTTGAAAAGCAACTCAGAAACTCTTCTGTCTGAGTTTTCCAAGTGTGTTTCACTGTCCCAGTGTATGCTGTATTGAGCTTGGAGCATCCTCGCATCTACAAGGTATGAGGGATTTCTTTCACTGCAGACCCTTTATAAAGTCTAAAGGCTCCACTCAAACACCAGACTGGTGTGGCTCCACATTTGCTTTTTCACATTCACATTAAACAGGCTTTAAACAGCTGACTTATTTGTGGCACATGATGTTGCATGATACGGAAATTAAATATCAGGATTGTATTTCACCCCCAAGTCCCAAGGGGTTAATAAAGGAGTCAGTTTGCTGATTGTTTTCCTGCAATATAAACTTATAAAAGTACATTAGTTCCTCATCAATTTGCAGTTTATCTCTACATTTTCCCTGATGGCCTTCCCAACAGCATCGTGGGGAGGAATGCAAGGGCCACAGGGATTCCAGAACAAATCCTTTGCAGAACAATTTACAATACGTACATTTGTTTACTTCTGCCATAATTGCTACATCTGCTTTCCTGACACTAATTAATTAGGCCTCGTTTAATTAATTGTGTTCTCTGAGGAAGGTGGTGTTGACATTTCGCAGCTGGTACTCGAGAGGGGAGCTGTGCGAGGCAGAGTTCCTGACAGCATCCCTGGTTTGAAGTCCTGCAGCTCCCCACACCCTGCCAGTGCCCGTGGCCTGCGCTGGGCCACGCAGCTGCGAGGAACCCGCTGGATCTGAGCCTCCGGCCCTCCTGGAACTGCCAAAAAAACTTCAAGTGGAGAAGTAACAGTCCAAAATCTGACTCGAGTCTAAATAAACCCCAAACCCAGAAACACAGATGTAGATAGCATACCTTGAGTTTCCTCCCAGTGAGGCGGCCTCCTGTATTTATTTACTTATTTAGATTTATCTCAGCTTCCTTGGCTCAAACTTGGATGTGACAGGACAGGTCTTGTTCCTGGAGCACGTTAATATCAGCCCCACAGGCCTGCCCTGCACATCGTTCCTGTGTGTGACTGCACGTCTTGTTTTACACAGATGGGCAATCATGCATACAAATGCTCCCATAATTCATCCCAGAGTTGCTGAACTGTTTACACAGGCAACTTTCCATCTATTCCTAACACTCCACATGCTACAGAGGTGTTTTCTCTTGTTCCCAAAATATTATTCTTCATTAACTGAATTTCGGTAAAACAGCTATACCTTTGAGAGCTGGAGATTCTTAATCTCCTAACAGGCTCTTTGAGGTCAGGGGAAGAAGAAAGTCTAATATTTTCCACAGTGCTATGTAGCCTACTAATTTCTTGTCAAAATGGCATGTGTTTACCATCCCTCATTGATACTCTGACTGGACTTTGGCAAGGAAACCTTTGCCAACAACCACTTTACAAGCAAAACCGGCACATTTCTCCCTGAGAGCTATTTTCTAAGAACACTTCCTTTAAGGAAAATTCTTTTCACAAAATTTCGTGGCTGACTGAGGTGTCCTGCTCCCAGCCTGGCTGCGCCGATTTCAGCAGCATCGCACCAGAAATAAACGGGATTGTTTTTGGTGGCACGATGTCACATGCATTGACCATATCCCTGGCAACAGCGAGCCTGCCCTGTGGCTGTTGGAGAAGAAAGAAATGGAGTGAATCAGAATAAGCCACAGTCCCTGCAAAAAGGGAGGGAAAGAAAAGAAAGGAAGAAAGGAGCAGCCAGGGAGTGGGGTCTGGGAAGATTAGGTGCTGGTTTGAAAACACTGAAGCAATGGACTGAAACCCAAAAGATTACTTGTCTACTTTCTAGCTGCACCAATAATCATTCTCTGCTAATTACCTTCCCTTTTGTGCCGTGGGTGCCATTAGCAGTGTCACAGCAGTGCCCAGGACAGCCCAAGGGTGCACAATGCATGTGCTGGGGGACGTGCCATGGCATCAGCCACCAGGCACATTTCAGGAAGGAGGTTCAATGCCTGAGTTTATTTTGTTTTGCTTGCAAACATCTGAGCTCTTGGATTTGGCAAAAAGAAAAAAAAAACAAAACAAAAAAGCACTGCATGTCATTCTCTTTAGGGCTCCACATAAAAATCCTATCAGTGCTTTATAGACAGCAGCATGGTAGTTTTCCCAGCTTCACATGCTTTCCTGTTCCTGCTACTCATCCAGATGGAAGGGTTCTGCAAACAAAAGCAGTACGGTGAAGGCATGTGTGAGTTTGCTTCCAGACACTTCAGACTGAAGATATTTGTCTTACTCTTTGCTGTTGGCAAATCTGTCACTGAAGGCCATAACTACAGGTTTATCAGAAATGCAGAAAAACCCTCTCTTTCCCTTCTTTTTCACTTTGTCTTTCCTGCAAAGCAAGTTATCACCAAACACCAGTCAACACTTGATTGCTGTAACGCAGGTGATTACAAGAAACAAGAAATATTTGGTTTTTCTGAACGTTTTCTGTCTCGGTCTGTACTCAGGGTGCTGCTTCCACTTGAAACTGTTTTTCACCACTGTTATCTGAAGCCCAAGGCTTATAACAAAAAGAGCTGATTATGTAAAACCAAAATGACGTGGGGCTGTCAAAGCCAAATGCCCTGAGTGCAAACCCCAGGCTGGGCCTGGAGCCGGCAGCTGGCTGGCAGAGGAGCAGGAATGCCTCGGGAGCGGAGGGGAAACGCGTGCTGAGAGCGGGGCAGCCCGGCCCCTGGGCAGCTCCTCCTCACATCCCTGGGGACAGCAGTGGGGCAGCCTCTGCACTCCAGGTTCACAAGGGCTTTTGCTGGCTTCCAGGTCAGAAGGGGCACACAGGGTAGGGAGCACTGGCATCCTTAATCTGATGTTCTGTTGGGTGATTTTGCAGCACTCCTCCCCCATCTTACCATCAGCAGCCTAAGAACGTGTGAAACTGCTCCCTCTTGCAGGGTAAGGTTTGAATTTTAATTTTTAACTCATCCCTAACAGAAACTATCATTTCAGAAAGGCTGCTGTTACTGTTAAATTGGGAAGTCAAAAGTCAGTTCTACTTAGAGGAGTTTGGTTTTTAGTGGAGCCTATTACTAGAATGAAGGCATGGCTTTGATAAAGTTGGAACACACCCAAACTACAAATCAGTTTTTAACTTCCAAAGTTGGCATGCAGTCAGCTGCCTTTGTTTTCCTCTATTTTTTTTCAGAGCTCTTGGCAACTTCTGCTTTAGCTGTGCAAGTTAAGAGTAGTGGTATCTGTAGGATTACTGCCAAAATTAAAAAAAAAAAAAAAATCACTTTAGTCCCTTGCTTCAGAGAAGCCCTGCCATGAAAGGGAGCTGGAGAGATCTTTCCCCTTGAGTAAAGCCAATGACATGAAAAAAAGCTGAGAAATGTTGTTCAAAGCCAACATCACACCCTGGGACAAGATCAAGACTCTGGAAGGTTTCTATGTCTTGGAAAGCTAGGTTCATAGGAAGGGTGGTAAACTCACTTGTAATATAAAGAAGAAATCTCTTAAAAATAAGATTGAATGAGTTTAGGTAAGTACATTTTCTTTTGGCTCTCTTCAGGAGCCTGGATGCCCCTCTCATGAAACCTACAGATGATGCTCCTGCCTTCTGCTTGTCTCTGGAAGTTTCAGCTCCAAATTATGAACATGGTAGTGAACATCAGTGAAAGAAAAACAAATAAGCAATTAAGGACTTGACAGGGAACCAGGCAGAAGTTCAGGCAAAGCATCTTCCTGGTTATATCCCACTGCTGCCCAACCTGAGGGCCCCTGTCTGGGGTGAGGTGCAGAGGAGGGGCAGCAGAGAGGAAATCTTCTCTTCCTGCCTCAGGACCATGTTCTACCTTTGCAGACAGTGCTGGTATTCCTTGGCAGCACCTCATAGCGAGCTCACCTCCAGTTTGTACTGACATGCTGTACACACCTGCCCATGTCCCAAAGCACCTACCCACCAGCTGGGCAGGAGAGAGGTTTTCTTTACTCTCTGTCCCACCAACCTGTGTCTTTATAGGTAGCTCCAGGGGCACTTAAATTTATATTCCTACTATGCTTGCTCAAAATATTTATGCAGGAATAGAGGGAATTAACCAAAAATTCCCCTAACAAACCAACCAACCAACCCACCCACCCCAAGCTATGCAAACTGATCCTCCTCTCCCTCGCTGGCAGCTCAGAGGAGTCCTGACAGTGTCACACAGGTGGTACCTGAGCTACCATTCCTAAATTTCCACAGAAACAGATGAGGCTTTGCTTCACCTCCAGTATGGCTGAGCCAGTCTCCTGTTGAGCAGAAAATACATGAGATTTTGCATCTTGCAAACAGCTTCTTGCTGTTGGAAACTGTTTGTGACGTGCCCGGCCCTAGAGGAGTGCCAGGCCCGATTAATACTGTTTAACAAAGCGTTTGGCTTTCCTCTGATGAACAGGAGAGGTCAGAGGGCAGGGACCTATGCTGAAAGCTAATTGCTGAAGTTATTTGTCTGGCTTGTGTTAGGTGCTGGGATCCTGCTATACAAGTCAGAAGCGCACAGTGCCCTAAGTGCAATATTGTAATTTAAATGCTTCTAACACAAGAGAGAAACAATTCACTGATCATCTCATTAGAGGCTTAGCCATTTACATCTGGACAGCTTTTCCTCTTTGATCTTGCAAGAAAAATGAATGGAAGTTTAGGACATGTTTAATTGCTTTTGTAAAGGCTTGGATCCAAGCAAAACACACTTATAACCTGGGAAATAACAATGAGGGGTTGTAAACTTATTCAATACCTCTGACCAGTTCTAGATACCAAACCAGAGAATTCCAATGTTAAAGAATTCAAGAGTGCCGACTCCTGGTTTCCATTTGACTCCCATTACAAACCTCATCTGTATGCTACTAAACAAAGCAATACCCTTCTCCCTGTGGACACATGAATGAGCTATATTGTCATTGTTTGGTTTTATTTCTTGCCCCTCATAGTCTACAAAAAACTGCAAGCGCTGCAGCCTGAAAATGTCACGAGTAGAGAAATCTCTGCTCCCATCTATTGGTGAGCAAGAGAAGAATGCCCATAAAACCAGTAAATCTGTTTGGTTGTTTTACCCAGGCCCCTGGATGGACAAATAATCCAGGGGTAGGGGCTCTCTGGTACCATCTGCTTGTTAATAAATGTAGTGGCCCTTCTTTTATTTCACCCCTCATTCTTCCAGTGGCACCTTTGGGGAGATTTCAAAGTTACATTTCAATGACCACAAAGTCCTGCCAGTCTTCTCAGTATCCTATACTGGGATGGCTTCTCTATTAGTTCTCGCAGAAGATTTAAGGAGTAGACATGATGGGGAAACAGATCCATGATGGGGCTGAACAAGGGAAAGGTTTTTTTAATGCAAACCACGGTAACAGCAGCAGAAGTGAGACATCTTGGACGTTGGACTAGGTGGTCTTTAAAGATCCCTTTCAATCCAAACCATTCTGTGATATTCACTGAAAATCCTTACTCAGTTTGATTTTAGTTTGGGTTTTAGGAAGGAGATTCCGAAGGCAACAGAATATTCATTTGCAGCTGGCTGGCAACAGGCCTGCCCAGGCAGGAGTCAGACCTCTGGAGCTGTGGTATCCAAACTGTGCTGAACCTCAGGGAAATTTAGCACAAGGGGAAGGACAAACGATGCTCATAAGGAATGTGTGCCTACAGGGAATGCACAGCATCAGCTGGCAACCAAGTCGCTGGACTGTTGCCAAAGGTGCTGAATGAAGTAGGTAGCTCTCTTTACCGTGGATTGATTTCCCAAAGTTAATGGTATCTTTGCCTTGCCACCAGCAAAGGCCTTGTGGTTTCAAAGAGTTTCATACTTGCAAGGGATGAACTATTGCCTGAAGGTGCTTGGACAGCATTCCAGGTGGGAAGGGGCACAGTGCTGTACACAGCTTTAAAGAGCGGCCATTTACTGAACACAGCCTTATTGCTAGCAGGAGTCGAGTTCTGGTATCCAGTGATTAGGGGTGGTGGCAAGATTCCAACTAGGTGGAGGAGAAAGTAGTCAAAAGGAAGTAAATTACTGGATTCATATGGAAGGGCTGAATTTCTGAGCTCATCGGCTTCTTTGCTGGAATTTTCTCAGCATCCGAATCTTAAGCGAAGCCTCGTTGCCATTGTTGGGAGCAACATTCAGTTCTTGCCACGCTCCCGTCGGTGGTCATTGCTATTCCCAGATCATTAGGAAGAGGAACAAGCCCGGTAAGAAATGTGAAAGAGGGCTGGAGGGGAAAGATGCTGCTGAATAAATCCATAGCGGGGTGAACACGGCGCTGAGACAGGATATCATTCAGCAGAAATGTTTTATCACTACGAACTGGCATGCTGCAGTTGAACCGGGGTTTTCTAAAGAGAGCTGCACCCACAGACAGCTGACTGATGAGTTCACAGGATAAAAGACTGTTCAGGAGTTCATCCACTGAAAGGCTCTTTACAAGCTCCACTTTCTCACGGTCCTGCTCTGGAAGGAGTTACTGTGCTTGTAAGAGTTCCACAGCCCATGCCTGTCCTCCCATTGTTTCAAGTTAAGGGAACATCAGCTGGTTTTGCTATTGTGAGCAGGGGCCACGATGGAGGGCTAATTGCTTCTGTTCAGCTAAATGTCTGGTTTATGGGGCCAGGCTATTGCAGGCACCCAGCTGGACAATGGGACAGCGGCCTGAGCCTGTGATCTCCCTCAGACAGTGGGCATTTAGGCCACTTCTGAGGGAGCTGGCAAGAAAACTCCTTGTTTCTTTTTCCACACAATAAATAAAACCCCCAAAAGATAATTAGGTAATTCAGAGTGGATAATGATTATCCATGGTTCGGGAGGAATTTCTTTCTGACAAAGACTCCTCTGCATCTGTAGCACAAACTGATTTTACAGGAAACTTGCTATCGGCCAGAGGAAGCAAGATTCCCAGAGGAAATCTGCAAGGTGTGAAGCATTTCTTAATGCTAGATGCACACAAGGATACATAAAAGTTATTCCTAGGAAGCCACATTACATCCTTGCTAAAGAAAACGTGACCATTTCTACCCCTTGGTGAGATCAAGGTACAGAAACACGTATTCCTAAGAGAACGCCTTTCTTTGGGGGTTTGGGGTTTCGTTTTGAGGCCAGCGCCAGGTTCTGTAAGAGGCAGGTCTCTGAGCCTGCTAGAATCAGGCTTTATTGCCTCTGTGGCAAAAAATTGGAATCCTAATAAGTTTTAACCAGCCAGTTGATTCTGCAGCACCGAGATACAGAGCTTATTCCAGCTGCTCTCCCTTTCTTGGTTACTCGGATGATTGAACGCCAAGACTGAACACAGAATTTCAGGGATGCTGAGGGGCAGAGGTGAGATAACATGTGCAGGGTGTTTCTTAATGCTGGCATATTTGAATGATGACAATTAAAGTAGCCCTATGGATGTTCCCTGGCATCCTGTAATAGGTTCTTCACAGAAAGTCAACCTAAGCAGGCCTGGATGTCGACTTGGAACTCAGCTTCATTCATTACGTAACAGGTGAGGGTGTAAAGACACTTTTCCAAGCAGAGATTGCTTGCATTGTGGATGGCTGGCGTGCTCTCCCTAAATTTCAAGGCTTGTAGATTTCCCCTATTCTCAGGTCATTTTTATATTTGAATTCCAAATATTCCTGCCTTTCTTTTTCAATCCAAAATATCTGGACTGACAAAGGCATTCAGAAAAAAAATGTGCTTTATCTAACTTGCAATGAAGATACTGTTTTCAGGAAACACTACGAATTTTACAGACTAATCTAAAATGACAAAATTCAAGCACAACTGCTCTTCATGTCTAGTGGGCCCAGGAATAACTACAAGAAAGAAAATTAAGAACAGAAAAAAAGCCATACGTGACTTTTGTCCCGTATTATGCCTGTGGGCTTAATTACAGAGCTGCATCGTGTGCTTAACTAAAAACTAATAAAGGCACTGCAAGAAGTACCATTAATGAGTCAGCATCACCCCCTGAAGATCAGCTTCGTTTCTGGAGTCTTTCTGGTGGAAACACCTTTAATTCCTTAGGTTCACCTTTCCCTCCAGTGATTCCTATCCAAGCACAAACTACCAAAGGGTGAGGACAGGTAACAAGCAAGATCCCAATCAAATCCTACCAGTTCAGCAGTGAGCATCCAGCAGGCAGAGGGTGAGCTGGATGAGGAGGTGTGAGCTCAGAAATGCCTCGTCCTCACAGGACATTTGGAAGGTGAGAATGGTCCCCCATGGGATGAAGGCACAGGGTGCAAGAAGGAGTAGCATGAAAGCACATGGTGAAAAAAATGCATAATAGGAGTGATGCAGAGAAGCTGAAAGTTGTATTTAAGAAGTTCTTTGTGAACACAGAGTGCTGCAGGAAGCAGCAAGCTTATCAGAGATCTTTGCATTGCCTACGGTATCAAATGTTATGTTCACAGGGAGACCAGACAAACAAATTGGCAGGATATGTCAATAGAGTCTAGACTGGAAAAGGTCTCCTGAGAAATTAATTTCCAAATCTTTAATCTACCACATTTTATATATTTTTATCTACAATAGTGCAGCTTTTCACATGTCCCTACTTTGAGAAAAATGCAGTTAAGTACTGTTGAAAACAAAAAAAAAGAAAAGGAATTAACGTGTTCTTTTCTTTATACGACTTCCCATTTTCCCAAATGCAACTTGAAGCCTCATCCAGGGAAATATTTACATATGTGCTTGTGTCATTCTGACTGCCCCCACACTTCCTGTACTCACTGGAGCCCATCTGATGCTTTAAACTAGACGTTGAAATGCCCTACTGAACCAAAGCCACTAATTCAGATTTCTTTTTCTTTAAGGTGGAGAACAAAGAGGTATCTCCCTCCTGGAAGCCTCGAGGGTTGGCAAGAAGGGAGATGATGTGGGAAACCTTGTGCCCCTCTTCTCCCAGGTGACATCAAGAGCATTGCCAGACAAACCATGTCAGAAGTATTGCAGAAGTGGTTTTTTCCTAAGACGTGCAAACCTCAATCCTTAGGTCATTTCAGGAAAAAAAAAACCGCAGTTCATCTGAATGCAACAGAGAACAGGTATTGCAGATTGTTTTGAAATGTGCATACTGTGTAAGCTCATGGACATTCTTCTGCATATTCTACTCACAGAGCTGCCACTGCCTGCACATTAGAAGAAGAAGTGGGAAAAGCACAGCCCCTGAAGAGACCATTAGCATTTCTTTCCTCCCGATACGGCTCTTTCTTTAATTCCTTTTCCTGTTCCCAGAGAAGTGTATCAGATTGTTCTGAACAGGATGCCTCATCTGTGACTTATGCACAAGACACCCACCAGGGCAGAGTATCTGTTGATCAGGCTAATGCTGAAATCACTGTGATTTTATGCCACGATAAAATGCACCACAGTGGCAGAGCACGCAGGCACTCATTTCCTGCTGCAGACAAACACCCATTGAGCGCTCCCCCACCACATCTGGGGAACCTGTCTTACCCTATTGCTTTTTTTGTTGCTTTTCAGGATATTTCACTGAAGGAATGAGAACAAATCAACTACAAACTTGCAGGGGAAAAGCACACAAATTTTAGATGTTAATCTCCAATTATCAGTGACTGAAAGGGCAAAGGACCCTGCTCCGGTGCCACACTCAATATTCCTCACAGGTGAGCTCTTTCTACAGCCCTCACTTTTCTTGATCAACTCTTTTCTGACAGCAGTTAGAAGGTTTTAGTTTTATCTCTAAGATTTTTCTGCATTTAGTGTTTTCATCTGTCCATCCCCTCTCTGCTAGACAGAAATGACCCCTCAGGTTTGGTGTTAAATTAGACAGTCCTTCCTGTGATTCTTGGAAAATTACCTTTACGGTTCTTTGAGGGAAGCACTTTTTTCTTAGGGATGTCTTTAATGTGGCCAGATTGTTCTTTCACTGCAACACAGAATCCTTACTAAAAAGCAGCAGTTTGTTTGGAACATTATGCAAAGGAAAGCACATCGAAATACCTGCAATAATGGTTCATCAAAGACTTGAAATTGCCCCATCCTCTTTCTGGTGATATTCTGAAGTCTTTTCCATACCTGGTGTGTTCCTGAAAGGTAAATGTGAGACAGTTAACAGGATCCTACCAGCACCAAAGCACCTCTGAGAGCTTACTGGACTTTTGGAATTTATATTTTTGGTTTGTCATTCCCCAAATAGTCACAGCTCTTTACCCTCCGTGCTTTAGTTTCCTGATACATCACTTCCACACTGTCCGTGTCTGAAGGGTGGTGGAAGCAAGAGCCAGAACGACCCAGCCTGCCTCAGAGAGGGGGTTTTTCTGGTGGTGAAATACTGGTTTAAACACAGCCAAAGCCTGTGTCTGTTTCATTACTGCATTTAAGGAGAAGAGAGTTCTTATAAGAGCTATTTTTGCCATCCCTGTGTATTCGAAGCAATCGTGGTGTTTTGCTGGTTTCTACTGTGTCATTTCAATATGCAACAATCTCTCCAAGTTGAATAATTTGGAATCCACGCACGCTTTGCAGTTTCAAGATAATTTGATCTGAATAGCAGTTTCATGTAAATGTTTTGGCAGCAGTGAAAATACCCTCAACATTACTACTTGCAGCTTGAAACACCAATAATGATTTTACATGCTGGCAATGAAAGAGCTTGATAGGCAGGTTAAAAATCATTAATTCCTCTCTCTGAAACTGATATTTTCTCACTGAAAGGTTTGAAAACAAATCTACTTTCAACAGGTTATTTCGGTATTAATGTGATACCAGCAACATCTGTGCAGCTCCCTCTCTTCTGTGGGCAAGCACTGTTAGGGGAGCTGGAAGGAACACAGCTCTTGCTTGCTTCACCCCACAGCTGTGGGGAAAACATGGGATACGATGTTTGAAGTGTTGGATAATTGGAGGAAGTGGATGGAGAATGATAACAACAGCAATAGGGAAGTTTCTCAAGCGATTTGAGAAGGTTGTCTGGTGCAGGCTGGATGTTTGATTATCTGTGCACTGGATACCCACCTCTCTCTACTTGAATAATACATGGGAACCAAGGATTGTTTACTTTAAAATGAGAAATGACCATGTTCTGAAAATAAAACCTGCGAGCTTCAACCCTGCCACCTCTAGGAAAGCCCAGTGGGAGGGATAGGATTGCTAGAACCAGGAGAGGCCTCCTTTTCCTTATTTGTTATCATTTAACAGAATCTGAAGGCATCTTCCTTTGCAGAGAGCAGGAAATCATTCCTGTGCAGCTCCAGGGCCACACAGAGGTTATGGTGCCCATTTCACTCGTGGTGTTAAACAACAGAGGGTTTCAGAATTGTAGTGGGGCTGCACTGAGTCACCAAACCCTGGCCAAGGGAAAACAGAAGAGCACATGCACAGTGGAGTGTTTCTGACTTAGTAAGAGATGAAAACATCAGCTCTTTAGCTGCCTTCTCCCTCCAATGTTCTCAAATACCACTGGTCGTGTTCCTCTGCGGGGGAGATTTCTCAGGGTTACATTTGGAAGCATGTAGCCAGCCGAGAAAAAATCCCAGCCAAAACATTCCTGTTAATTGGTGATTGTTTTTTGAAACACGAACATTATGAATCCGCGTTATGCTCTCAGCCTTTGCTCTAAGTCTGCTTGGAATTAGGAACCTGAAGTTTTATGGCAATAAACGGTGGCATCCCATTGAGCAGGACCAGCGTAGGTGTTGTGTACGCACGAACAAACACAACCTCGTGTCTGCCTGTCACTGGGAAGTAAAAAGGATGTGATTATCCACATTATCTGTCTATAATGTCTGCACCTGGGACACAGATTGGAGCTGCCACTCCAGGATGAGGCAGCCCAAGCAGTGTCAAGACCTGCGAGGTGCTTGCCTTATATACAGAGTGAAATGCGCTGTCACTGACTTCAGCAGCAAAGGTCTCAAGGACCTCTGTCTTCTGCCCAAGATGCACTGATATTCCCCACACATGGAAGCAAGTGTTTCACCAGAACCAGCATCATTTTTGCTAATCAGAGAATATGTAATCACCTAGGTGACTTGTAACGATATTTATGAAATGTGAATCTTGGATTTATTTTGCACAGATCATCTTATTTTTCTGTCCAGAGCTGCTTGTTATGCAAACTCTGGGGACTGTTAAATATCACATGACATTCAAAAACCAGAACTTTCCAAAGCCCCTTTTTATTGGGTTTTTTTTTCTCTCTTTGGCTAAACCTATTCTGGGTTAATATTCTTTTCAAAGTTAACCTTTCTTGATCAGTGCATTTAATGCAGCTGTTCGAGGCAGCCGAGGAAGATGTTACGAAATCTTCTCTCCCGTTGCTGCCTGACCAAGGATGTTTCCTGACCATGGAAACATGGTCCTTTTGATCTGATTTATTTGGGAGCTCTTCTTGTGCAGCTTGTATCTCAGCAGAAAACCTAACAATCTGTTTGCTCTTACTGGGAAAAAAGAGATTGTCGCCCTGCCAACATAATTACATTGGTGAGTTAGGGAATAATGAGTGAGAACAGATGAAATATTTAGATATAAATAGTCTGTTTTCATGTGCTGTGATTGTCGCTAATAAGGCAGGGACATGTGGTTTGTGGTTCAGGAACAGGATGAGGAACCAGGACATCTGGATTCCTTTCCTAGCTTTACCACAGTGTATTGAAGAAGCCATTAAACCTCTTTGTGCCCCATCAGTTGGAAGTGGATAATAATGCTCTGGGGACTAATTCTTTAATGCTGTCATCTTCAGATGTTCAGGAGGGAAGAGCAATACAAGTGTACAGTTTTTGCACACTAGAAGTCGGTCCAACTAAAACTTTAAATCCAGATACCTAAAAAGTTTGTGAATTAATTTCTCCTATCCTAACTTGAATAATTTGACCCACTTGCAATGAGAGAAAAAGAGAGAGGAAGATTAAAACCAGTACAGAGTGTTTGAACACAATCCTGAAAGTATGTGATCTTAAGTTTTCTGGGACAAGTTTTTACCCTCTTTACACTCTCAATAAGGAGTTGCCAATGATGTCTTTGACTGAAATGTGCTCATTTGTTCAAATCCTAAAAACTACTTAGTCCTTAACTCATGAGGCCTGGTATGATTTAAAAAGGGCCTACAGCGGCCACCTACACAGGGGAAGTGTTTCCCCCAGCCTATGTGTATTTTGTTCACTGCAGCTGCAAGTAGTAGATCACTAAACCACAGATTAAAAGCATGTAATTGCTATAAAAGTAATTAAAGACAAGATTAATTCTACCTAGGAATAAATAAGCAAATTTGGTATGTAAATCATACTGAAAAAGAGTTGTTGGTTTTTTTTTTAACATGCACATGGTAGTGGAGAGTCTCAAAAGCAGAGTTGCTTCTTCAGCTGAGGAAGGGAAAAAAGAAACTGTGCTAGGGAGTTGAAAGCCTCAAGTTTAAGTCACTTGGGATGAGCATTATATTATTTTAAGGTTTCTGGTACTTATTTAAATTTCCAATTTACTCAAAATGAGAGTCTGCAATGCACTAGTGCTGTTTTACCTGGGTGTCAGATGGCTCCATCTACACTGGAAAGCTAAACAGGAGCAGATCCACAGCTGGTAGTGGGGACCCCATATCCATACTGTACACGTGGCTGAATTTTCCAGTCTGGCCCCATGTCTTAACTGGCAGGAGCACAGGAACCACAAACCTGGAAATGCTCTCTGATGGTGGTTTCATCCAAAAGCCCAGTTCCTATGCTCTGACCTGAGGGGCAAGGAAAAGCATGGCAAGCGGGAGAAATCAGGAAATTTGCTTCAGAAGTGCCCTTCTGATCTGACCTAAAATGCCAACCTACCCTCACACTGTTTGGACTGTTATCCCTGAATAAGGGCAGCACAAGGGCTTGATTTGCACCTGGAATCCAGCTGGCCAGGCAAGACCGAGCACAAATTTCCCGTTGTTTTAATGAAGACTTTGCTCTAAATCACTGCAGTTGGACACCGCTGAAGCAGCAGCTGGAATACTTATCCTGCAGTATAATTTCAGATTTCTTTGAAATAAGGCTTAAGGCTATGTGTAAGAGAAATTGGCTTCAGTTTGTTGATTTTATCTCATTTGAGACCGTTTTTGGGAACACTGCAATATTGGCACAGGAGGTACAATTACAGGGAGAATTAGCTCTTCACCATCACTCCGAGCTAATTCTGTGTGTTCTGAGATGCTGAGGGAAAAGCCAACCTCCTGATGCACAAGAAACGCTCCAGGAATCTCTAGTGATTCATTTATTTCCCAACCGACTTGCACATTAAAGCAGAGAACGCAAGTCTACGGTTAAACAAGTCCTTCCCCTTTCCTATATCCAGTCTTTGTTTTCACCAGGAAAAATGTGGGTACACGGTCTGCCAGGAAATCCTTGGCGTGGCCTGCCTGGGTCTCCAATAGGGAGATGAAGGGAGCAGCATCCCAGGCTTACTGCTGAGATCCCCCATCCACCTCCACAACCTTAGAAAACGCACTCGGAGAGACAGGGAATAGGCACCAGGAGGCTCATATCCTTTCCCATAAAGACTGCACTTACAATGATTCACATTACACTAATGTTCCTAAAAAGACATCCCAAACCAACACACACACGTACCCATAAGCTCTAGCTGTGGGTCTGTGAATGCAAGGCCACGTAAAGAACTATCTTTATGTGGTGAGACAAAGCAGCCTCAACTACCGAAAGATTTAGCAACACAAATTCTTTTCCTGCAGCATAAATCCCACCAGCAGTAATTTCATCTCGAAATGGAAAGCACAGCATTGCATTATTGGAGCACAAAGGCCAAATTGCCCTGGTTGCCAGTTAGACCCCAAGCTCATACAAACACAGCAGGAGAAACCTGAAATGATTTTGTTTCCTAGTGGCGCTAATTCCATTGCTGGAGAAAATGTAATTATATTTATACTGACATTATAATGATAACTTTGCAGGCCAGACTCCATCCTGTCTGTTGGGCCAGAGAGAACTGAAGCACCAGCAGAGAACTAAGGAATGCCTGTTCCTTGGTGGCAGTGTGCCTGGAGCCCAGCCAGTCATTTCAGCAGTAAAAATTCATTCTGTGAAAACGATAGTTATGATTTAATTGTGTCTCAACTACAAAAGCTCTCCATTTTGCACAGCATCCTCAGACAAACTCCATGTGGACTTTGCAATATGCAGGCTGCGCTTTTGTCCTGCATTGCTGTAGAACTTGGAACCCCCCCACACCACAAACCTGGAAATGCTCTTTGCAGACCTTGCACCCTGGAAATGCCCTGCTACTGCAAACAGCAATTGCCACTGGCTCTGGGAGGCTGCTGGGATCACGCACAGCAGACTCAGGCTGGAGCCTGGAACCTCTGGACTTGTGCCTTGCCTTGCTTATTTATCAATCTCAGCTGCCCCCCTATTATAAGGGAGGTCCTTGAGGAAAATCAAAGCTCTTTGCTGAAGTTCAAGGAGGTGGGAATTGGAGTCATTCGTTGGTGATACACTATTAATACAGGGTGGCATTTTTAGTATTTATCCTGATTATTTTAATTTACTATGTTACAGTAGATGTGCCAGCCTATCCCATTGTTTTCTCAAGGTGCTGTGTCAGCGTGAGATGTCACCAGTCCTGGAGTCTGGATCACATTTTCAGTCATTACTTCTCTTGCACAACTGGCACCACTGCCCACAAGAGAAGCAGCACCGAGGGAGGGTGTTTCAATTCAGGGCTGAAAGATTCCCTTTTCCTTATATAATTCCTAAAGAACTCCAGAGCTGCAACTGAACTAAATTAAGCAATTAGAAGATATAAAGAGCTAAACGACTTGCAACTTTCAAAACTTAGATTTTGGTTGAGAATAACATTCCAGGACAAGCAGAACACGTTGCTTTTTAAACAGGTTAAGAAAAAACAACTAAGCACAAAAACCCACCCCCTTAATGTTTGTGTCTGCTGAGCCTAATTTTCTTTGTCTTTTCCTTCCACAGTCATACAGCAGGACAAAAGCCATTGTTACAGTATCTGTAATTAGGATACCAGCAGATGGAATAGTTAATCATGCCCCAGCGTGTTGCTGGGGAAGTCAGCTAAGGTAGATTCCTTTTTCCTAATTTAACCACATAAAAAAGAAGCACCTGGTTTAACCTCTCATCCCACCTCCCTCTGCCTTCGGTGGGGAGGGAGAGGAACAGACAGACAAGGCTGGGCTGTGGGTGGAATCACTCGCTCCTCCTCCACCACCGGGGAGGGAAGTTCTGGTCTTTCTGAAACTCAGTTTTCTCTGCTAAACCGAAATTTTATCCTTTCTTACCACACTGAAGAAAGATGACAGCCAGAGGCACACGGGAGCCACTGACAGCCTGTGCACTTCTTGACCTCCCCGTCCTCCGCTGCTGGACGTAGCCGAGAGGGGTTGTCAGTGTTCACATTCCAAGCCTGGGGCACAAATCTGGCTGAGCTTGGCTTTTTCCATTTTTATCAATATTAAAAACATGTCCTGTACACGGTGGTACTTCTGGCATTCGCCACACAAAGACCTGTGCAGGCACCACATTTTCATAAATGCTTCATGGTAGCCTATAAATTTCACAAGATTACATTGGCTTAAGCAGGAGGAATTTTATGGGCCTTACCAATGTTACCTGAGGAAATACAGCTCCCAAATGGTGATTTAGGTTTTTTTTTCCTCAAAATACAGTTATAAGAGGAGGGCTGATGTATGTGAACACCTGAACAAAGTTCCATAAAGGACACTTGAACCATTGTAGTTATGGAGCTTTCAACAGCTTGATTGTTCTTAAGTTTTGCTTTTGCTGAACTTTTTCAACTCTTTCAACTATTTTGTTCAATTTTTTTAAGGACAATAATACCAAAGATACAATTCTGAAAGCAACAGAACTAAACTGCCAGAAAACTCTGCTATTGAAATCACCTTTACTTGCTCTTAGTTTGTTTTGGTTGGTTGGGTTTTACCTGGGAAGGTTGAGGAGGTCAGGTTTACCATATAATACATGGAGTTGATAATAGATGGAAAAGAAATGTGATTGAATTTATTTTAGTTAAAAAGCACCAATGGCAGGGAGTTAACTCTTAAGCATGAACATAAAGTCACTGGCACTGTTAAATTCTAAAATTACTACATGAAATCTAATAGGAAACCAATATATGAAAGCACTCTGGTATTATGGGTCACCTCTGTCTAACTTCATTTGGAATTATTTATCTACTTGCAAATTTAATTAGATCCATACTATGCAAAAATATAACACACAAGTTGGAAATGTATATATTGATTTGAACAGAATAGCAGATAGTGTAAACTCATTTTAATCCCCAAATCATGCCACTTGGAAAAAAAAAAATTGCAGACTACATTAATATATTTTTCCCCTTTTTTGCACTCCTTGCCAGAGCTAATTCTGCAGCGCAAGGAAGAGCATTTTTGCATGGATCCTGCCCTGTCCAGAATACATAGAGTCCCACTTCCTTTACGAGAGGAGATTGGAACAAACATCTGTGCATTTGGATGAGCATCTAAATTAAAGTGAGTGTGGCAGAGACCTCCTTTAGCAGTCTCCCTGTCACTAAAGGAAATGAGGGTGTAATTTTATACGTCCGATTACAGGAGGGCTGTTCAGCAGCCAAACAGCAGGTCCAATGTGAAAGGCAAATCAGATGTATCTCACATCTGTAGACTGTTTTTGTTGCACCTCGGCACTTCAGTGCTGTATCATACGGAAAGCCTTGTTCCTCAGCCAGAGAATTCCTACTCTGTTTACGTGACACAGGAATGAAAAAGCAGATAGCCTTTTTAAAGTCTTACTCATTCTAAAACAGTCATAATCTGAAGGAGAAAATGTGCTTTTCTTCTTGTTCACTTGATTTTTTTTTTTTTGGTCATATTACCTGGTGTGCCATCTCGCTCTTTCAAGGACTGCAACATCATCAAGATATATCATTTAAGATTACACAGGAAAAGATGAATTATTAAACAAATATATATAGGTGCTTCAGGCTTTGCCTGAGCTGGGATGGATCATTCCTTCCTTCTTTCTGAGCACTGACTTCTTTACAAAGGTTTGCTGGGACAAAAATTCACCTTTAAATAAGTCTGTATCAGGTTCACACACTTTGTCACCTGTTTCCCTGCTCCAAGCTGCTACACAAATATTGAATACTGCATGTGAACTGTTTATTGGGATGCTCCTTGTGTAAATATAAAGGTTTGATTTAGTTGGCTGTTAGAAAGGCAAACAGGAATAATGGAGAATGGCTTCAGATCAGCCATCTCAGAGCAAACTCTCACAGATAAAACCTGAACTGTTCACAAAATTCTTACTTTTTGACCTTGGCCACCTTAGAAAATCATTTTGCGAGGACTGAGGGCCAGATAACCAAAAGGACTCTGGCTGGATAAGATATCCTTCCAAGGAGCCACACAGTAGCCATTCAAAACCCCATCTGCTCTGTCCCTGTTCAGCTGGGAGGCCAGGTCCCCTCCAAAGGTATAAATCAGGTGGCCCAAATTACTTCAGGAGAGCTGAGTCACATTGTGCCAATGACTCTGCAAATATTTGTGAGTATTTATGAGGTGCTAACTCTTGTCTCTATGTGTTCAGCTTAGCCTGGATTCAGCTGTGACACCCAAAGTCAAGTACTTAGTGGTTAAGCCTGATTTTGTACTCACAGAATGTACACAAGTGTCCTGGATTGCATCCAAAAATCGATGTTTGACATCTACCCATCCAACTCACCCCTGCAGGACACTGCTGAGTCATTTCCCACCGGTCAGAGCCACATCAAATCTCTGTACACAAAATCTAAGTGCCCAAAGCAGGCAGGAGAATGACAGTGTGGTCACTCTGCACAAATGGCCACGGCTACAATAACCAGAGGCGAGGGGAATTAGGTCTTACGAGTATAAATGTTGAGCTAAAGAATTAATTTATGTTTCTCCGAAAGAGCTCAATGAGGCATAAAAATGTTGAGGAATGTTTAATCCTAAAGGGAATGAGATTTATCAAAGCAATTTGAAAGGATAATATGTTCACCTCTGGTTCTACAGGCAAAGAAAAGCCAAAAAAGTCCAAGGCATTAACAACTCAGAAGCTATTTTTCATTCTGCCAAGCTGTTTTTCATGCTGCTCTCATTGCCTCAAGTTTGATGCTACAGTGCAAGGCAAATCTGGTTCTGGCAAGCAATTACTGACTTGTGATAAGCATTAGGTTTACATTTCAAGATCAAAGCAAACATACATCAACCATTTTGAGTACATACATATCCTCTGCTTTATGTCTTGCCCTTGGGTTTACATCCCCTCATCACCGTGTTTCCCTCTCACGTTCTTAGCGAGTCCAGGGGCAACTGGAATCTGTATCGAAAAGAAAATGGAGTGAATGTAATTTATAATAATACGTAGTGGGCTAGAGACTTCAGGCAGAATTTGTATCTCTTGGTCAGTAGGTGAGGCCAGAGGAACCACAAGATCTGCTACTGTCACACTCACTGGAGGGACAGTGAAGCACTGAAGTTTCTGAATACTCGTTGTGTTGTTTTTCTCCCCTCTGACAACAGCCAAATGATCAAACATTAACAATAACACGTGTACTTAAACGAAACTGCCATTTATCTGACAAATCCCAATGCCAGAGCTGCCCATAATTAAAAGTGATATATTGAAAGATCATTGTGCCATGAGAGGGTGGAAGGTTTGCAATTTTTCCATTTCAGGGTAGATTCCACCTACGCTTCCCAGAAGTGAGCTTGGTCCATGGCTAAGCAATCCACAGGTCATCCCTTATGACCAAATCCTGAAATCTTTGCTCATGACTGATCTCCACCTGGGATCCATTTGGGCAGGTTTTTACGCTTCAGTAAATCTGGCCCTTTACTTCTGTTCAGCCTAACCTTTTCCACTGCCTAAAAATGAAGGCATCATTTTTAAAAACCTGTATTGAAAACTCAATTTTTCCAAGCATTTTATGAAGAGTTTAAGAGTACAGATTTCAGCTCAGGCTCTAAATAAAACTCTCCAGACTTTGGTTTGAATAAAACTCGATTCTACTGTAAGGTGAAGTACTGAAAGCATGCTTCATGTCATGTCTTAGGAGAGACTGCTAGAGGTGATTTCTGCACAGTGACTTTCACAGGTTAGGAGCTATTTATTCATCTCCACTCACATGGAACAGGTTCTTCTAAAGTCACAGGTATAAGCAAGCAAACTGATGGCAGATTTACAATCATTTTGCAAATGGTATTAAATGTGTGCCTGTAAAAACGTATCTGAGCCTGTTCTGTGTGTAGTAAACCACTGGGAAAAAAAAAGAAAAGGACATCTGACAGCTTGAGGAAACCAAGTTCATCTCACTCAGATCCTGGGAACCATCTATTCAATAAATGAAGCAACACCTTGGGAGATCACCCACCACACGCATTTAGGCAGGCTAAAAACTGTGTATCTGTCTGGGTTTACAGAAGACTTGCTGCAAAACTTCCAGTTACTTCCAGTCCACTCCTACCAGTTCTCCTGGATTCTCGGTGTGTGCAGAAATCTCATCCTGACTCTTGAGTTTCCTTTAAATTGAGTTGTTTTTTTTTTTTAAATTGCAAATTGTAAGACGAAAGTGTGGAGAGTTATTTTTCTTTTCCAAGTACCTGAAGAGTTTTAGGTTTGGTTTCTAATAACTGTCCTTTATCTAGTCCAGAAGATTGGTTTTTGATGGTTTAAAGTGCACCATTGGTTGTGCATGCTCTTCTACACTGGTCTGACTTAGAACCAGTCTGTTTTGTTACAAATGGTTTTAGTTTCCAAGCAAACCAAGTGGCACAGCAATTCAAAACATATTGAATTCATTTAATGTATTAATAACCACAACTGGCTCCAAATCAAAAAGAATTACTCTAGACTTAGAGAGTTTTATTTCTGACAGTTCTTACTTTTAAAATAAAGTAAAACATATTGGATATATTCACTTACTTTAAAATAGCAAATCAGTAACACAGGGATTAACATATTCCTTTTTTCCCTCATGTCCAAGACATTTCTTTATACAGAACAAAATGCTTGACTTCTCTTCAATGCAAAAAATAATCCTGTAAATGCACTTTTCATGTCCCAATGTGCAGCCTCTTTGTTGAGCTTTTAGATTCTGCAATCAGATAAATCAGATTTCTTAGTGAAGATCTAAAGCTGTAAATACAATTTCTCTTCACTTCACTAGGGATATGGGCAATTCCTGTCTTGGGACCAGATCCTGTGCACAAACAGCTTCACCCAGAGCGGCTCATCCAGCCATCACCACTACACCAGCTCGTGGGAGCATGAGATGCCTTTTTACATCCTTTTTTCCCTGCTGTATTAAAGATGTCCCACAGTGACAAGCACAACCTTAGAGCTCTGACCTCCCAACATTAACAGAGGGCACTTTGCAACTGAAGCCACCAGCAGGGTGATGCAGAAGAGCACAGGGGGCACTTTTTGCAACAGCGGCTCTGCAAACAACATCTGCTGAGCCGGAGGCCAGAGCAGTCCTCCTGCCTGGGTGCAGGCAGCAATGGAGAACAAGCCAAAACAGCTTCTGGGCACTCGTTACCATCTCAGCTGGAAAACTGCTGCAGGCAAGGTACCAAACTCCAGGTCACAGAGGCTGTGAGGTATCTGCACCATACTTCCAGGAACCCCTGCTCCTGGCATGGCTTGCCAGGTGGGATGGAGCAGCTCCACTGCTCACTGCCATTTCCAGAGCCCCTGCTCCACCCCACCTGGCAAGCCGTGCCAGGAGCACGCCGGCGCTTGTTGGAACTGCGTCACCAAGGCCCCGTTTCTGTGACCTTGGCATGGAGGAACAGAGCACCCTTCCCATGTGGCATTTGCATTGAGATTATTTGGTCTTGGAGAGGCCAGCAAGGAGTCAGGAGGGATCATGTCTGGAAGTGACCGTGCCGGGAGATTGGCCAGCAGAACTCTGCAGTGGTGCCCTTGCCAGACCTCCATGTTGTCCCAACCCACTCCCACTTTTTCCTGGCATTTGCTGCAGTGCTGTTGCACACCACGCCTCCAGGACTTGACCCACATGGAGGCTGCTCCCACAACTCGTCTCTATGACTTTCCCTGGAATGTGAATGATTTAATGGTAATGCTATCCTCTTCAGAACGGGTCGTGGAGATTGGGGCATAAGAGGTCATTATTGTTTAAACACTTTTGTTTTGCCTTTCTTCTCAGAAACTTTAAATCATGAGCTTCCTTACACAGAATGCCCAAACTGACAGCTTTAGGATGTGTGAGAAAGACACAATTAATTTAGTGCAAAAGATAAGACATTTCCTTGGGGAAGCACTAACACCAGGCCTATTACCCCTCAGTGTCATTTCAGATTAGTGTTCTACAGAGAAAGGGATTCTAAATCTTTTTAATTGAAAAATGTTTGTCTTTTCCTTACTATTATAAATTTCTGCCCAGAGGTTAAAGAGTTTTTAAATTATTTCTGAATTACGTCCAATTTCTGGACAGTTCATCAAAAAAAGAAGGATGCAGTTTGTCTCTTGCTTTGTTAATTTATGTCAGACCAGGGAAAGGAGAAATACATTCCCCTGGTGACCCAAATGAAATAGTTACATAAAAAGATGATTAGAAATACAAAGCCCAGACATCTCTGACATGTCAAGATTTGCAGCTCTCACCAACACATCCACATGTAGGAATACGTGCCATAATTATGCAAAGTGGAAGGATAATTAACCAAACACGGTGGTGGAAACAACAGTCAAGAGAAGAACTTTACTCAGCTTCTCTCTCCCTTTTTCTGGCTTAAAGTTTGAAAAACATCAAAACCAATGATTTTAATCCATGTAGGTTGTCTGAGTCATAAGCCACAAAATTACCTCAAGAAAAGAAGAAAATGCAAATATCCTTTTACCTTTAGCATGTCCTGAGCAGGAACATCCAAAACTGTGACCTGGACTTGGTTAGTCCTTGATCCATGGCCTTGGGAGCAGCCCCTTTTTGTCCCAGAAGTGAAGGATGAGATTCGAAGCAAAGTCCTGGCTTTGAGTGGTGGAGGCACGAACCCAGGAGCCTCCTGGAAAGCACAGCTCCCTTTGGTGTAGACTGCCCGCTGGAAGATAGGAAGAGCATCACACAGAGTTAGTTAATTATCTGTTTAGATGTTCTTTTAGGTGCAAGGCTACCTGGCTATCTGTTCCAGAGCTCCAAACACAAAGGCACTGCAATTTAGGGGGGCAGCATGTTTAAGAAGGCACTCTGCAGGTGAACGTTTCTGTAGAGACTGGTCTGCCACAGTCTTTGGGCAGCCGCACAGCCCACAGAACATTTGTGTGTTAGGGTGGTTTGGGTTTTTTTTGTCCTTGAAAATCCTTCCAAACAACTGTATTCTTTCCACTTCTCCTCCTGCTTGTATAATGGTGGTGTTTCCTCTGATCTGTACTGAAGAAAAAATATTTTCCTTTTCTAATTCAATCCTTAGCCCTTGTTTTCCCAACCTCTAGTTCTCAAGAAATGTGGTTTCTTAAAAAAAAAAAAAGAAAAAAAGAAAAAAAAAAAGTCTAATTAAGCCATTTATCAAACTTTTCCAAGTGGGTAGAGTGACAAATTAGCCCTATCTTCCACCAACGATCTGATGGATGGGAAGATAAAGATGCAGAGGCTGTTATTTTAGCTGGAAGCTCTACACTATATCAATTGTTTGGCCCCAAGCCAAAAGACCCTAAGAGTTGACAAGGACTAATGATGGGTCCATAAAGTTTATGCAGCGTGAGGCCTGACATCAAAGGAATGCAGCCTCATTGGCAATATCTCTACGCCTTCTCCTTGGAAAAAAAACCCTTCATTTTTTTAAAAAAGATTTTACTAAATCATCCTACCCTTTCAGCAAATGGAAAGAAAATTAAAACCGTAAACAAATTTGCACAATAATATATGGCCGACGAATTCTGCTCTTCTCTACAAATATGAAGTGATTGTTACTACCTTTAAGTAATGTCCACCAAGAGAAGCTAAGACAGGTAGACTGCAAATAAATTTCCCTGGGAGTCTTTGCTTTTACCACTATTTGCTTGGAAATACCTATACTCTTCCCAAATATTAACTCTTGGTGGTTTTTTAGGATATGGGTTTAGGGCTGTGGTGGATATTGGGCCTGACACTGTTTTTATGTGACAGCATCACCTTCACTGTTTGTAACTCATATCTTTCTCCCTTCTCCCAGTGTTTTTATTTTAATGTGCACCATTTTGACATGAAATGGAAACCCTGTATAGAAAGTGGAATGGAATTACTACCTGACTGGATAGCAGAAAGAGAGGATATAACAGCCAGGATGACTTCTAAGAAAAATAAAATCAACAACCAAACAACAAAAACCTGTTTTGATATCGCTGTTTGACAAAACAAGCCATTTCTGCAGATACTATATGTTACTCTGGACCAGAAGTAAAATCCCTATTTTTTTTTACTGGAAAACTATTTAAAGACTACTCTTGACGTCCCATTTTTTACAACCTTTTTTTTCTCTTGTGGAAATAGGACAGCATTCAACTTGCTGGCACAATGAGAAACTGTGGTATTGCTTTATCAAATCCAACTGCAGTAGTCCTGCAACAGCTCTGTATTCATACACCTGATGAACTTGATTCATCTCTTAAACACAACATTTTTGCAGGATGGAATTAAAACCAATACTGCAACGAAATGATGACAGCACTGGAAGTCAGTGCAAAGCCACATTCAGCACATCCTACAGTATTTCACCTTCACTTTCCAGTCTGGATTCAATAGTACGTGTGGAGGGAGCACTGTGCAGAACCAGGGATGTCATCCATCTTCAACCTTCCCGTGTCTCAATAAAGTGCCCTGTGTTATCCCTCCTCTATTGCTCCCTATCCATCACCAACTCACTCTGAGTGAATGAGTGGCTTTGCACTCCTGCAGCTTTTCTTTCTTCTTGTTTTTCCAAAGGGGATGTACCATTGCATCTGCCACGCTGCATTTGACCCTGGGACATCAAGGCAATTTACATCCCACTGGGATATCTGTAAGCTCTGATGGTTTTCGAGGAAATATAAAAAAAAGCTTGGAGTCTGTGAGGTCCAACATAAACAATCATGGAAAGAACAAAAGAGAACTTTTAAATACTAAAACCTTAACCTGGCAATGTCAAAACCAGGAATTATAATTCTGGTTGAAAATACCTTAGCAATTCAATTTTTTTCTCCTTCATGATGCATTTAGCATCTCTAAGATCCTAATGTACTTTCTTAGCTGCTTATTGATAACAGGGCTGCTTAGGAACCATATTCCCTCTATGACATCCCCTTGCAGCACTTCGGATGAAATTCTAAATAAAGAAAATTCACTGGTTGAAGTTTTCTACTTAGAATTGTGGGTTTTTTCCAATAAAAATGAAGTGTAAGTATTATGGCACCATGCAATTAAGTGTTCAAATGTCACTGCTTCTAACTTAGGAAGGGGACTCCTTGAACAAAGGAGCTTAAATGCAAATTGGCTGGAAATAAAATGAAATTTAAAAAAGATCAGTGCTGAAGTTGCCAATGAACCAAACTGTTTGCTTACTTATAATTAGCAGCACGGTCATTGTCTGGCTGCCCTGGCATTCCACAAATGTGCCTGGGCAGACTGTGATTTAACATTATTTAGAGGATTTTATTTATTATTTAAGATTTATTCATTGCCTCAAGAGACAGGTAAAACAACAACTCTCTCAGTCACTCAGCTTGGCTGGGGGGTAGTACCTACAACCCAATCCTATTTGGCCTTTCTTCAGTAAAATAAAGGATTTTCCTTTTCTTTAAACATGGCTCCAATTACTGAATAGAGCAAACTCATTCAGAATTACAAGCTTCAGATTTTTCAAAGGTTCCTGAATTTCTCACACATTTTAGCAAACAAAGTTAAGACATTTTGTTCTGTAATTTACGATTTATGACACGATTCAATGAAAGACCTTTAAAAGGTCAGCTACATTACTACTACTACTATTACTACTAAACTTACTCTACCCTGTACTTGTCTTTTCTTTTCCAGATGACCAGTTTGTTTTACTTCCTTAACACAACTTCAGAAAATACAGCAAGTCTGTACGTGTACCGTTCCCACCTGGAAGCGCAAACTTCAGCAGCCAACCCCAAGTTAAAATATAAACTCACCTTTCATTTCTATTTTAAGGTAATGTATAATTCAGGTAGAGCTGAGGGACACTCACATAATTTGCCTTTAAATGTTGCCCAATAGGTTCTGTGGTAAATAAATCTGGTAGAAGGAAACTGAAAAATAGACAGGCAAACACCACCATGCTGCTACTACAGCTACAGAGGGAAGTGCACAGGTTTACAGATCAGCAGGAATTCGGGCTTTTCCATTGTGCCTGTGAAACTGAAGTGGAAAGATGGCAAATGAATCAGAGTGCAGAGATACTGCTCAGCTATGGCAATGGTAATGCACATTTCAGCCATCAAAGGGATCTGGTTTGCACTGGTCTTTTTTCTTCTTCTAAATCATACTAATATTATGTCTTTTTTCAAATTTATTTCAGTCTCTTGCACTGGGAACAGGTTCTGATTTTAACGTGAGTATTAAGAGAGAGCTTTTGCTCACTAAATGATACATGAAGAGAATAATGATTTCAGATCTCTATGTCCTATTTTAGCTATTTCCACTATCAGGAAGCGATGGGTTGACCTACTTGTGTGTTACAAAAATAGCCAAGGATCTTTGAGCAAAATCGATGCCATTGAGCGGAACAGAAATGGAGAGGTGCAGTGTGCTCACAGCACGAGCCCTCTGGTGCCCACCCCAGCACCGCTGCCAGAGCACATCCCCCGCTGTGTGCGTGGCCCAAAACAACCCCAAGCATTGCTGAAAATCTCAAAAACTGCTTTTTAAAAGGTGTCATGCAAGTTCTAGGCTGAAGAACTCCGCTGAGGATTTTGGTGGGCATCACTCTGCAGGCTTGAAGATCCGGACTGGAGGCAGCAGATCTGGACCCCCAGGAAACCTGTGTACTTTCTATCAAAAAATTTATTGGTTTATTACTTATTTATGATTTTACACCATTCCACCAGCCTGCAGAGGTTTTGGTCCTTGCTTTATTTACAGCTTGAATCTAAGTGCTGCCAGTCACTTCTGCAATGCTGATAACATCCACAAATCCTTTCACTGTCTCTATCATCATAACCATTCCATTAACAGGATTCTATGACTACGTTTATTGCACCTCCTTTATTTTGCACTCTTTGCTGCTACCCCAGGGATGACTGTCACACACTCTGCAGGGAACTGGACTTTCTGTGCCACTAAGATACAGCTCCGTATCAGAATGCTCAGCTGAGCCTCAAAGCCTTTACAGAGCATAGTAACTTCACTAGATGGCAGTGGAGAGAAATATTACTTTATATCAATATATTTTTTAATAGGAGAGGGACACATCACATCAAGTCCTGCAGTTTGTTAGTGCTGTGTTAACACTACGTCACAAGACAGCAATTCTCTCACCCACACAAAAGTCCAGGGGCTCCTGCCGAGCTAAATCTCCAGCATTAATGCAGAGAGGCAGGGAGCAACGTGCATTCCTTTTTGAAGGGGTTTTTTCTCATAAGCTCAACTGTACCACGATCTTTCCTGAAATCCCAGGATGAGACAAGTTCCAAGAAGACAAAGTTTTCAAAAGAAAACTTTCCTGAGAAGTCAGAGACACCGTCCTTCAAAGAATCTTAACACTGATGCCATAAACATGATGAAGAAAATGAGTGAAGAGTAAGAATGAGAAAGCAAATGGTTCAAGGAGTTTTGTGGGGAGTACTCTGCATTCAATAAAATCCTTTTCATTCACAAGAACTCCTTATAAATACGTGTTTGTTGGGAGAACTTTATGTCCCTTACAGGTAACTCAAGAACCAAAGCATAATTTTTCAGACGTCTGACAAAACTCCAAGATGAAATACTTGAAATAGCAAGTTCTGTAACTTCTAAGGTTCAAAACCTTCAAAAATTCAATCTTTTGAATACAGGGAACTGTAGTCTACCAGTCTTTGGAAACTGATACACCTGAACAAAACCAAAGAACTAAAACCGAGTGGATGATTTCAGCCAAGTGCATTACTTCAATTAAGAGACTATCAGTAAAGTTCTCGAGAAACACTGGAGTTGTCTGGCTTTATTTAGAATGTTCAGAAAGCACAAACTATCATTTAGTACAATAAGGAGACGAAAAGAAGTTTGGTTTCTTCTAGCATCAGATGTAAAAAAATATTTTCTAAGGCTTGTTTCTTGCTGTGGGAGAAATATTAAAAAAAACCCACTTCACTGCCTAAATCACACTTCTCTAAACGATTCTTGCCTTTATCTTAACGATGTCCAAGACTTTCCCCTCAGAGAGCAATACATTGTCCTCTGGCATCTCAGCTGCTCCCTCACCAAACTGTTTGCAATAGCAAGCAGAGATTCAGGATATTGAAAGTGCTGACAAAAAACAAACCCAGTTGTGTTGCAAGTGACTTCTTGACTTATGCCTGCTAAGCACAATTCAAAGGCTTGAACTTTTAAAGGCATAATTCTCTGTATTTATTTTTGTGTAAATATGAGCAGATGAGAAACAATTCCTTATGGCATTTCAATCTGTGAGACTCTCCTCACTTTTCTTCCTCACTGGCCATCGAGAAACAGAAATATCTGGAGGTGCAAAGCCCCAGGGTTTCGTTAGTGACACAGGGAGTTGGATTCTCTGCACCTCACACACAGCTCTGGTCAAACAAACACACACAATGCACGAGGCTGTCAGATAAAGAACGACTTGTTGCCTAAACCAGCCTGATCAAAAATAAATGACCACCTCGCAAGCATCAAGAGATGGAAATTTCTAGGAAAAAAACGAATTTCAGACTATCTTGGTGGACTCCCCCAGATGTAGACACTGTAAATAAACACCATCATTTGATATATTTGTGGAACTAAATACATTCAGTAGAAACAAAAGACCAACCTGACAGAACAGTGATGTCACTTGTGCTCGCTCCAACCCCAGTCACAGGGAAGTAATTTTCTTTTCTCATTAACATTAGAGAGCTTCATGTTGGATGCCCTGGATGATACCAATATGCAATGAGACAGTCAGGTTTTTTTGAAAGAAGCCAGAAGTCCTCTCCAACAGCCTAGATAATGACAAAACAGCCCTTTTAGTTTATTTACTGCAATCATTCAGTTCCTCTTTTAAAACTCTTTAATTTCACCTTACATGAAAAACATCTCAACTGCAGAGTGAAGAGAACTGTTACCCCATGTCCTTCCCACTTTCTCCCAAGCACGCTCATAAATCACAGCACTGTGGATTTGCCTGGAAGCCCTGCCATCGTGTTAGTTTTAATTAAGTAGCCTCAAAGTAAGTGGCCAATCAATATTGATTCATGTGGGTCTCACTGCACTAAGTCATCACAGTGTCTGAAGGCATTGCTGATGTGAATATAATACCCTGACTTGGCCTGTCCACATTCATGTCAAATGAAGATTAAGAGTGAAAAGAAAATACTCAGTGAGCTATTTTCTCCTCTATAACGTGCACCTGACTGAATACAGAGCAGAATCCCTTCCCTTTCAAAACTGTACAAATATTTCCCAGTCTCTTTAGTTTGTATTTAATTCCTCTGCACAGCACTTAAATTTTGTACTACCGCAAAAAATGTCGTGACTTACATATCCTGAAGTTTAGAAGGAGGACTTGGCTGATGGATACTGGTTAAATCTGACTATAACCTGCTCAAGTGCAGTCCTCAGTGCAGTTACTGCTTGCAATGAGGACTGGAAATTGCTGTATGACAGTTATGATAAAATATCTTTACAATAAGATCTTCCTTACCAACTTCAAAATATAACTGTGTAGCAATCAATTAAATGCATTATTAGGTTGACTGGCACTCGCATATCAATACCTAAATGAAATTGATCTAACTCTGACGGACTTGCTCTGATTTCCTAGGACTTCAAGCATGTTTCTCTCTTCTCCAAAGGGAAGCAAGTGTTTAATTGTCCCATGTCTATTTTTTTGCCACAGCCTAATTAGCTGACACGGGCTATGAAGACTATAATCTATTTTAAAGCCTCTCAGTTATCACCTGATAGGTGCACAAGCTATTTTTATTCACCACCAGGCCACCCCAAAGACTGCTGAAGTCTGAAGCTCTAATTTAAAATTACTGCATACTTTTACAGCAAATTATACTGTGCCTTGATGGGGTCCTGCAGCTTAAATAACAGTGAAACAGAGCTGAAGAGAGAGTGCCAATTTACAAACTAAACTCGGGTTTTATACACCAGTAAATCCATGACCAAAGTGGATTACAACATAAAACCCTGACAAACAAGTAGTTACAACATAAGCAGTGAAATAAGGCAGTATTTCTGTTATCAATCCCAAATCAGTTCTCTCCTAGAAACATATTTCATCTCAGCCTCTCATTCCCGCTCAGATTTGTATTACCTTTTCTAGCTAATGTTTAAAGAGAAATATTTGAGTTAGGGATGCATAGAGCTTATTTAACTTTTTTGCTACCCCTTTTCTTTCACCAGCAATGAAAATCTGCAGTGCTGTTGATGCCTTGAGTGGCCACTGAAAACACAGAGACTAGACAAGAATAAGAGAATAAAAGGAGGTATTTATTTGAAGGACCTTCAAAGGCACACCCTGGGCAGTCAAAAGGCTACACCCAAGATGGACCCTGGGTCACGGGTTCTTCACACTTTTATAAGTTTGGTTCATTTGCATATCAGGGTTCATTCTCCAATTATAACCTCAGTTCATGATGGAATTACCCCAAGTTTGCCCCCCTCTAGAGGCTTTTTTAGTTTACATATTTTGGGCCTGGTGTCCTTGGAGTGGAAACCTGCAGAGGTTTGTTATGTCTGAGCAGCAGGAGAGAACAGCAGCTCACAGGCCACAAGGAGCTCCAGAGTTACACACCAGGCAGTGCAGGGTTTGAAAAATATAAAAGTTAAAACCTAAGGCATCACTATGCTGCTTGCTACAGGTTGCAGACGTGAGTTTTCAGCTTGTACATTCACACTCTTGGTGTTTACTATGCAAAACAGTTCTAACAAGTGTGTGGGAATGAAAAGCCCTAATTTTTGTGGAATCGAATGAATTGTATAAATTTTACTTCTGAATTGCTCTGGAAACTTGAAATTGTTACGTAATTAAGAAAGCCATTCAGATGTCTTTCCAGTCTTTCATTTACTGGCTTTGATGCATTTGCCACTGGGGTTTTCACGGAATATTCAGCTTTCCATATGGTTTCGTTTACATTTCTAACGCCAAAGACGCAGTTTGCCATCGTGTGGAGCTCGGGTCTCAACTGCAGGTCACATCTAACGAGGGGACATCTAGAAAATGAAAAATTCCTAGCACCTCTGTGGTTAGCCCCGCTGAATAATTGCTGCAGTAGCTGAATTTTGCAGTACAGATGTTGGTAATTTGCTATTGAAAACCACCAGTATCGAACTGTCAGAGTCAAGAAATGGCTTTAATTATTTCCTCCCTGGAGCAGCAATAGCCATTACTTGAGCGCTGCCAAAGCTGGAATGTGTTTGTGTGGGTGATTTCTTAGCACATGGAGTACAGGCAGCTTTACCTGCACTTGCCAGCCCTTTGCTCCCTCCTTGTGGAAGGAGATTGCTTCAGTCAGGGCCAGATCATCTGGAGACCACCTCCACGAGCTTTCCCCTCCTTTTCCCTGGCCACCAAAGACTAACATTGTTTTTCTGCTTCATTGAGTCCTGAAAATAGAAGATAAATCAGACAGAAAGCCCTCGGAACTAAGGATAAGAGGAAAAAATCTTCTCTGGGAGGGAATAATTAAACAAAAATACCAGAACTACAGGAAATTTGATGAGAAATTGTACTGAGAAAGAAGGTGAGGTCAGCAGGGCTACTGCTGGAGTCTCCTCCTCACTCTGCATAAGCACTGCCTGGGCTCTCCCTTCCTCCAGCAACGGGCACAAATAAAACCACAGTCAAAACCACACTGCTTAAAAAAAATATATATTAAAATTCAGGAGCAGGTCAAAATATTTTTACCATTTTATAGCAATTTCAACATTACTCTCTCTCCTTCATCAAATAGATCCAAACCCCAGAAAAATTAAAAACTGATGTTAATGCGAACATTTCCACAGGAGCCTGCAAGGGGCTTTGGCTTGTGCTTCAAAAGAACTAAAACCCCTCCAAAATAACTCCTGGGCTAGGACTTTCTATTCCTCATTCCCATGCTGTATCGATTTGGGAAGACAGTCTAACCTCTGCACCTCTGAAAGCTGTCTTGTCTCTGAAGTGGGATAAGGTTCTTCTCCCTAAATAATTTGAGGACTTTTTGTGCCTCTGACAGAGCAGCGCCGAAGCAAAGTTTTCCTGAAGTCTGGGGGAGTTTGTCTCCTAGAAGGGCAGGGAACGCCGAGGGTGTTCCTGCAATATCCGTGTGCTTGGCCAACAACGAGCTGCTGTTCCTTTGAAGTGCTCACTTTGGATGTTGGTGCATTTGGAGACGGGGTGTGTTTTTCCCACATGCAGTAACCTTTCCTTCTGCTGACTGCACAGCCCAGTCCAATGTCACAAGCGGGGCATTGATACTCTCTGGGTTGCTCCAGAAGGGAGAAGCAAAACATGGCTTATAAAAAAGAAGGAACATGATAAGGAAAACCAGTCTAATGGAATATATTGGAAATACGTGCCAGGCTAAAAGCCTTTAAGTCGTTAAGAGCTCACCTCTAAGTCATGCAGCACATTTGCTATTAATTTATCTAATATTTTTAAGTACTAGCAAGGAAGAGGTCAAAGAATGTTTAACTACACCCGGATTTTCCTAGGGTTTTTTTTTTTATTTCCTTCCTTTTTAGGTCAGCAATAAAATTTAAAAATCTTGAAAAGACAAAAGAAAGAGAGAAACAATTAGAAGAATGGGGTTTCTTCACACCCCAGTGAAGTCGAGACTTCCAGGTTTTTTTGAGCTTGAGAGGCATTAAGATATTTTTTCAACCAAACTTGTGCAGTGACTATTTCTGTGAGGTGACCACTTCTGATTGCTGCTGCTGGAATCACACCACAGCAGGGACAACCAACAGCATCTGTCAGTGGCAAAGGGTGACTGACCATTAAGGAAAGAGATTCTACTACTGCTCAATAGAGGCTGATCATCAATAGCCATGAAAGTTCTGCTGCTCTCCCTCCACGACAGCCAAGGGTATAAATAATAATGAGTTCTGAAATGCTCCCCGGTGTCTCTGCACAGGCAGGAACTGTTCTGATTGCAACAGGCACTTCTTGTGTGTGGCACGTCTCAACCACGAAATTGATACCTACGGACAGAGCTTGGTGTCATCGACATCCAGCTCACAGCTGAAACTATTTTGGAGTTTTGTTAAGAATGACAAGATTTGATGAATGGAGATTAATGATTAAAACGCTTCAGCCTTTCTAAGTCCTCACACAATGTGATGGCAAATAAGTCTTCAAAGAGATTTACTTTTGTTCCTAGCAGCTGGATATCTAGAGCCTGCCGTTCCTGAGGGAGTCCCAGAGACCCACTTGATGATGGGAGTGTTTCACAGCTGTAAGAGACTCGGATTGTTAAACAATGACTCGAGCTGTAACATATTTTAGTGACTAGACTCTGCAAGCCCCGAGGTCTCTAATTGCCTGCAGGCAGCCTGCTTATCGCTGCAAACCTGGAGCTCCCATCTTGTAACATGAGGCAGCGAAAGCCTGCCTTGAACATGGAATTCAATTACAAGGAAATGATTCCAGGAAAAAAAAACCCGCCAACATCGCACCTTTACACCCCATTTTTCTGCTGTCAGAGGGGCAGGTGGGCTGGGGGGCTCATTGACATCAGTAAGATGGATCCTTATTAACACTTAAACGAGAAAGCTGGTGTGAAAATTAATTGTTTTCCTTACCTAGAGACAACACTTATTTACAAGGCAATTACTCAATTACAAACACTTCCATTTTGAATTTGAATGGAAATTAAACTTGGACAACGCCAGAGGAAGAACGACAGTCTCTTGAGAAGGTGACAACGAGAAGGTGACAACGACAGAAGTATAGCTTTTGTAAAGTGCTTTATAAGCCACGTGCACATTTAAAAATCGCTTTGAAACTCTCATCAAAGATTTAATTACGGGCTCTGCAGTGATCTGTATTACCAGGCATTGATTATTTCTGCAAAATATGCTACATTAACTTACACATGATGGAAATGTAGATTTAAATAGCTTTAAAGTATTATAATTAAAATTAAATAACCATAAACAAAATTAATGAATAACATTTTCTGGTTCATAGCCCTAGTTTTTAAGGAATTTATTCACTAGCTGATTAGAATGCCAAAAGTGGTCATTTTTATCATGTAATCGAAATCTAACGAAACAAAGTTCCAGTACAGCCTTGAAATTAAAAAAAAAAACATACAAGTGTCTTACTTTGATAAAAGATAAATACATTAACAACTATTTTTAGGAAGCAAAAAAAATCCTCAGCAAAACTGGCATCTTTCTAAAATTTCTCTAAAAATGATTTAAGACAGTTTCCTAGATTTCTTGTTTAGTTTGGTTTTAATTCTGTAGCAAGACATTCTGGGGGATATCGTTCACATTCAATGCATTTGCCTTAAAAAAACCTAATTTTATTCCTGCTTCAGGCAGTGACAAAAGTACAATTAATCTACAAAAGAAACAGCTACAATTCCCCCTGAAAATTAATCTTTTTCAGAACCTCACACCTAACTGCCATGTGATAAAAGCTGGTGTGACACTTTGGGTCAAGATGAAGCAGCATTTTAAATACAATAATGTATTATTATTAGCCTGTTTTGCCGTGTTTTAGTGCTAGGCATGTTTTTGGTTAGTCATTTCAGTGAGCATCGTGCTGCCTTGCCTCAGTCCCAAACAGCACTTGGTCACAAAGCAATTCAAGTTCTACTTTGAGTTTTTTTCTTCCCCAGAAACACAGATTATTTGGGATGTCTGACTGACTGTACAAAGAATAATTTGCTTGTACGGTGCCAGTAATTTCCAAACACCCATCACACTTTAAAGGCAGAAATAGTCGATGGTTTTGGATTTTAAAAAATGCCAGTAGTGACAATTTTGAAGTCATTAGTTCTGTGTCACTGTGCCAGAAATCAGACTGCTGGCAGTGTGCACGTTCATAGGGGAAGAGCAACTGAGGGAATATGGAGAAGCTTCAGCTCTGAAGGCAGCTGAGATCAATGTGTAAGAATTAGGTGAGTAAAATAATAGAGAACAAAAAAGTTATTCCTTTGAAAGAGGAGAGATACTTTAAGTGAAACCCACTCATTAAAAATGCCGCTGCTCATTTCCATGGAGTGAGTGGAATACCTCACAGTACTCTGTGTGCACTTTAAACATATTTTCAATAAAGGGATATGCCAGGAGGAAAAATGACCGGTCCCATTTCTCCAGGGACAATGCCGAGCCCAGGTTTTTCCCTAAAAATGTCTTAAATTCCTCAGAAAGAAAATCACACTTACGTCTTCTCTGCAGTAATCTGGCACAGTTCTTTCCTTTGTATTTCTTGAGAGAACAAGGAACAAGGTCAAGGAACCTTTCTTCCTAGCTGGGAGTAAAGCTGTCACCTTCTCAAAAGACTGACACCCAAGGCTGCTCAAAATGATCCACCCTCCTTTGCAAGCTCTTGACTTCCATAAGAATGAAAACCAAGAAAAATCTCACCCATTTGGGGATGGAGAAATGGGGGAAGCTTTTTTTTTTCCCCCCTGTGGCTGACTCATTACTCCAAGTTCCAGCAACTGTTGGCCTTCAGGTGGCTTTTCCCCTCAAGTGTTTAAGTAGAAATAGATGTAGATAATGATGAATTTAATTACCACCTGAAGCTCTCACAGGATCAGGTCTGGAGGGAAGTAGATTTCAGTGTGTCCTCAGCTGTGGAACGAGAGACAGGTGCAGGCTAAAAAAAAAAAAGGCCTGTTCTAATCACTCCTCTTCAATGCAGCTGGTTTAACAAGAGCATGGAGGGTTTTTTGGACCATGCTTGGAAAATGGGAATTTCCATCTCTTTGTTCTTAATGTACTGTGCAGAAAGGTCACTTGTTTTGGCAGTGGCTAATGTGTGACATCTGAGCAGCTCCTTAGCAGGGTAAATTGCTGTAGTTCAGAGGTATAAATAGCCCCAGCAGCACTCACCAGCCGAGGAGCTGCTCAAAAACGCTTCTGATTAATTTCCTGTTACCGGGTTGGTCTTCAAATGCCTCTAGAGAACTTCCTGGCAACGCAGCGAAACCCCATTTGCAGAGTGGCATTTCCACAGTTCTGCCTTTGGGTCCCAAGCCAACACTTGATGCCTCCTATTGATCGCATTCCCCCACCTCCGCCGGCGACCTCGGCAGGGAGCCGACTCGGGAACCTTCCCAGTGCAATTTGGACCGGCCCCATGCAGATGAGCCGTGGCTTTAATGCCTCCTGTCCACCATCCACTCATCTCTCCCCCTGTATTTGTCTGTCTGTGGAGTCCTCTCCACTCGTGGAAGGACTTCGTGCCCTTCTTCCTCTGGCACGTAGGGCTGGGGGATATAAATACAGTCCTCCTCCACTTCCGAGTGTACATGTGTGGCTCTTAACTCTTAAAGGATTTCTTGCTCAGCAGCATTTGAATGACCAACAAACAGTGATTAAAATCCCCTGTTGAACTGGAGTATTTTTTGATAATTTGGCTTTAAGTACAGTTGTAGCGCATGTGGCATTTACAGTCACAAGATTCATTCACCAAAAGCAGTTGCAGAAAGGGGTATTTGAGCAGCAGAACCCAAAATTCACATGGCAAACCTCGGAGTCAGGCCTTTTTCTACAAGGTTGTAATATGAAGATTATGAGCTCAATTTTTCTGACACCCACGAGTTCTGATGAAGTGTAACATAACTCCCTGAAGCTCCTGATGGAGAACACCTACTGTCCTCAGGACAGGCCAGAGGCAGCAAGTGATGTAGTTCTTGTATCCATGCCTACAGCCGAGATTTTCCTTCAAGCTAGGGAAGATGGAAGCAGCTGGAAGGCACAGGGACAGATTCTTTTAGGGCTTCTCTCCAGAGTCCCAGTGACCACCCCCAGGTAGGTCAATGGAGATGGGCCAGAGGCAGGACCCTGAGCTGGTGGTTTAGGCGCAGTCCTTGCCACCCCTCTGCCTCCTGGATGTTAGTTCAGCATCAGTGCCCTAGAAAAGCAAGTGGCACAGACATGGGTAAGAGGGCAAAGAGGAAAAGACAGCATTTTATGCCAGATTTTGGGCCACAAAGTGATAGTGTGGAGATGGAAAAGTGTTCACTTTTCCTGTACTCCATCTGTTTGCAACAAGATACTCAGTCCCTGTGTAAAGCAGAGGGAAAAGGGATGGGTTTGTTTTTTTATTACACACTCATGTAGATTTTGAAAGGAGGAAACCAAGTGAGCCAAAATTAAATATAATTTTCTCTTTTTCCCCATAGACTCAGTCTGGATGGATGCCAAACCACATTTTGGAGGGGTGAGAAAGGCCCAACATCTGCTTCTGGTGTAACTGTTTGTATCTTCACTCTAAGAAAATTAGGTTTGAAATAATCTCAAATTGTCTGACACCTGTATCCTATTAGAAGTGACACATGGAAACACCTTCAGCGTACTGAATTTAGCACCATGTCAACAGTTTAAAGTGAACAGGAAAAAAAATGGTAAAACTCATTGCTTCCCAGTTTCTGCTGGAGCAGCTCTTGTGTCATTGCACAGGATCCCACTGCAAGCCGGATCCATGAACGTAATAGGGTCTGAAGCAGTAATTGTAATATGGTTTGTGTCCCTGGCTGTAGCTGGAGTTAAATTCTGCAATGCACCTCAAGGTGAATGGAGGATTTTGGGCTCAGTGCAGGCACACCTGTGGGCTGGGTGCCAGCCAGCGCAGAGGACACGGACACACAGCAATTTCAGGGACTTTTTTCCCGAAGCTCAGGTCTGGCAATTTGCATCTTATGGGACTAGCAAGCAGGGATTGATTTTTAACTCTCTTCCCAAGCCTATGGAACCCCTCACTTGCAAATTCCTCGCTTTTAGGAACAGATCTGGTGACCTCTTCCCAGATAACACACTGACAATAAGATCCAAGTTATTCTGAGAAGGACATTTGTTGAAATTCATAAAACTTTATGACTGCTATAAAATTTATACTACCTAAAAATACACTATCCATTACAAAGACAAATGTCTTCCCATTCATTTTTAAACATGTTCCTTGGAGATCTTGGAATCAATTTGTTTTGAGGGATTGTTTTTTCATCTTAGTCTGGGAGTAAAGGAAACTGTTTACTTTTTCAATAGTACTGTTTTTCAGCAAATCTGCACCTTCAAGGAGCAATACCTGGAGTCGAGAACACAGGACAAACTGATTTTTAACATGAATTATGGCACACTAATAAAAAACATGTTAAAAATAGAAAAGTGGCAATAATGGAAAGACGGACCAGTAACACTGAACCATTTTCTAGGGAGAAGCATGCATGCAAGACCCTGGAACAAGAAAGAGCATCAAGTACAATTTAGGCCTTTTTTAGCCCCAGGACAAGCCAAATGCACTTCCTGAATGGTGTGGAACCAGTGACACTAAACAAAGGATAACATGTAGTATTTTGCATGCACCCATAGCTGAAAAATATCAGGGAAAACCTGGAGAACAACGAAACTTGTTTGAGGTGAAATTTATTCTAAGGGCACTTCACAGAAATTTCAAGCCTACTTAGATTTGTTATTAATAGAGTTGAGTCACTTCCAATTTATTGCTTTAACATGACATACACTGCTAAGGTCAAAGTCTCCTAAAATGCTTTAAGACCTATTATTGACCATTTTCTTACCTCATACATGAAAACTGCTTTATAGCTTCCTCCATAGATGGCCCCAATGCATGGAAACACAATCATCAACACTTTCTGATTTATGTAAATGTTATTCCGTTCGTCTTCCTAAAAATTCATTGGCCTGGAAAAATAAAAGGGTTGTTCACTTTATACTTTCAGTGGAAAATGTTTATGACAATATGATTATGGAGAAAAATGCAAGCAAACCAAAGTATAATAATATATAAATGGACATTTTCAATGCTATTGATCTGGTTTTTTCTCTAATTTGCTTTCTGGAAGGCTCATATGAAAGCGACCAAACCTATTCACTAACTCAGTAAACTCGTGGTGTTGCTCAGAGCAATGGGAGTTTGAATTCCAATTGAGCTGGAATTTCAAGACTGGTTCCCGGAGTTCCTTTGGAGAATAAGCATGTCTGAGTAGGGCTGTGCTCTGCCAGCCAAGCTCGTGCTTAGTTTTCACAGAATAAATTCAGTGTGTGTTTATCTGGCAGAAGTTACTCAGCCATTTTGAACAACTTGACCACAATGCGTTATCACCAGCAGAGCTTTTTCTCCACTGAACATGCAAATGCAACTTTTTTTCTGAGAAAGTGTGGTTTTGTTGCTTTCAGACACAATTTGAGGGCGGATCACTCATATGCTGACAACATGACTAAATGTTGATGTTGGTATTATTTGGATAGCGGTCCCATAACATGCTGCATCTATCAAACAATTACCTTGTCACTAGCTCTTTAAAGTCCAGAAATATGGAAGTGCACGAGCATTTGTTGATCCATGTCATTCCCCACACCAATAACTTACAGCTGGAAACCAACAACCTAATTTGTACCTTGTTGGGCCACAAGACGTTCTGAGAATTCATCGTGCGCAGGAAATCCAGACTCCTGAAAGTGGTTTTTGGCTGATTCTCTGGGCTTCCAGTAGATTTTTATTGCACTCTAACCCAGGAATTGCATCCCTTAACCTATAATGTTGAAGTTATTCTGAATTTGGATCGTGGTTTCTGCTGAAACAGGACTGAACTTCAGCACATATTTCTCCTGACATAGAATGGCTGATTTTTTTACTATGATTATATACATTATATACAAAATCTTCATCATTCTCACCACAATAAAGGAATTAAGGAGATGAGAAAGAAAAATCCATCAATGACATGAAACATTCTTTCACTTCTGCCCTCTCCTTTTTTAAATGACAACTGTTTGGAACAAAGATCCTGCTCCTCAGTAACCTAAAAGCAGCCAGTGTTAACTTGTCATTCTAGCAGGAACAGCAACAGCCAAAATATTAGGAACCACATAATGTCATTTGCTCTATTATGGTGTGTTTGGATAGCAACTGTAAAGTTGCCATTTTTCACAGCTTTTCAGGATTTATGAAGAAAACCCCCACAATTTTACTGTTTTCATTACCACACCATTTTTCTAGCGACTTGCCCAGATTTTTCTAACAGAAATAACAACACCCCCTGAAGTCTGCCATCTTATTTTTCCAAGAGTACAAAGGAACACAGACAGAGGGCTCTGTCAGCCCTAACAACACCAGGAGTTTCAAACATCGCAGTGGTCTCACTAACCTGAATTTAGACACGCTCTCAAACGCCAGCAGTTACAAACTGCTCCAGAGCCACCCCTGACTGCAGCAGCCTGTTGGATTGTGCCTGGAGCGAAGGGATGGACATTACCACTGGCTTGGCCAGGTGCTGCTGGTGCAGTGCTCAAGGTCACTCCCAAGCCCACCTCTGCACGTGCTGGGTGATGAACGGCCGCGCTCGGCCGCGCTGATGGGCCCATCCTTCTCGCAGGCAGCGACCAACGCTGAGCAGCTGGCTGCAAGGCTGCTTCATCTTCCCACTGCTCAGGGAGGAAAAAAAGAAAAGAAAAAGGAAAAAGCCCACTATTAGAAAAGATTTATCAGCAAACGTAGCAGAGCCATGCTTGACCTCCATATCTTCTCTTGTTTCCCAAAGGCAGCACATGTAAGATATTTCCTGTCTTTCATGTCGCTGGCTGGAATGCATCACGAAGCCCAAATTTGCAACCTGCTGTCTGTTTTAGTCATTAGGCATGACTTTCTTTGTCTCTGGGTATGAACTGCAGCCAACTGTTCACTGCTGTAATAATGCACAATTTCTTCTGTATTCCCCCTTCTCCTGGACAAATAAACAAAAAAACCCAGCCAGGCTAAAAGCTGAAATTCAGTCATCAGCCGAGGCTGCTGCGTCTTACAGTACCCTATTCCCACATCAGCACATCACACTCTGCTCCAGCTCCCCAAAACATCAGTCACAGTAGCCTCCACCTGCTATTCAGGGGCCAAAATTCGAGGTTAATGAACAACAATTAAAAGTAGCTACTAGACTTCAAATGAGCTTCTCTCACAACATGAAAGATGGAATTTACTGGCTGCAGCTTGGTTCTACATTCACTCATCTGTCAATAACATCCAAGCATTGTGAGCTATGTATTATTTTTTAAAATTATATCCACTCTGCAGAGACACACCACAGGTTATTAAACTACTGTATTATCTTTGCCAGCTGCTGTATCTTGGAATAATGCTCTCAAAACAGTTACTCAGTATTTCAACCTCTGACCATCTTCAAAATCAACTGAAGACAATTTATAAGGACATTAAAATATACATAGCCTGTAAAATGCAGGTCTGGTTATGCTTTGATGGTCACAAGTGGTACCTCAAGTACTGGTTATGCCTTTGCTCCACTAGTATTATAAATATAGATATTAAATAAATGTGTTCAAAATTAAAGAAACTCCTAGAATTTCTGACTGTATTTATAACAAGCCTTCTTCTGCAGGAGAGAAAAGAAGAACTAAAATAGGTGCACGTGACAAACTGATACCTGATTTGAAAACTGGATGAGAGGGATCTCACCCTGACAGAAAGTGACCTGTAGGGCTGCTCTGCCACTCCAATAATAAAAGTTTACTCTACGAGGAGCAAAATTAGTAGAACTTGATTTCCTGCTTAATTTTGTCCCCCAAGTCTCCTTCCAGTGCCCTAAGCCATCTGCTCTTCACGGGAATGTGTGGATACCTGCTGTGGTCAGTCGGGAGCTGGAGCCGTGGGCTGGCCCAGCAGCTGCTGTCAAACCCACAAAGTAACTGATGGGTTCTGCTGGCGTGTCACTGTGGGCACCAACAGGAATCCTTTCCTTCTATCCAGCTGCCAGTGCTCCTAGACATCACAGGCAATTAAGGTGATTAAATCCCATCTCAGCTGAAATTGCTGAGCCCTTTCCAAGGTTATGAAGGGGGGACTGCCCGGCAGACTGAGGTCAGACCACAGCAGGCTGCCCTGGTAGGTTACGAGCAGCCCATTCCTCTCATTCAGCACAAATACCCAAACCCTCACAATGAGAAGTAAATCAGCCTTTGACTGCATTTCACAAACAGTTCAGCAGCTGCTTTTTTTTAAATTATAAGACAATCAGATTTTTTTTTTGTATAATAATTTCACATCAATCGCTGCAAGCAAGTTGAAAACACCTGAAGGTCAACTCATCCGTTCATCTCCAAACCAAGTGTGTTATTTATCCACGTCCCTCCTCTGAGTTAAAACCCAGGAACAGGCTTTGCTGTTTTCAGTGGTTTGGAATTTCAAGACAGAAAACCGATAGACTATCTGCCAGTTTTCTCCTTGTTCAGTTAAAAATGTTGGTCCGAAGGGAGGGAAAACACTGAATTCAGTTCTTCTACAACAGCAGTTTCACTCTTTCCCTTTTAGGAAAAGTTGCAGGATCCCAGACATGAGTCACCTCTTTGGAAGAAAAGCACGGAATATTACAAATATTTTTGTCCGGGGGCTTCACCAAGAGGTGGGAGACTCTAATGGAAAGTGTCTGGCCATGCCATGCATCTCCCAGGCTCACTATTTCCAGCCTTTGCCCAACCATACCCATTTACTTTGGAAGCTGTGAGCTCTGGTGGAGTAGGGATGCTCAGGCAATTTGTACCTTTGTGTTCCCAGATGCAGGCCACACTGTGCAGTTCAGACCCTCAGCTCTAGATCATGGGCTGATAGACTAAATCATTAAGTTGGGAATTACTTTCCTTATAGCTTGAAGTAATTAAATGACTCTCATTAACTATTTTAGTTCTGGATTTTCTCATTAGTTTTAAACAGATCCTAAAAAGATCGCTTTGGGGAAGCTTTCATAGTGAAAATTGCAAACATCTTTCAAGCAAGAAGATCCTTGCTAGGAGGCATTTTCCTTTAGTTCAGTCCATTAAATATGTCTGAAAGCAGTCAGCAGAAGAATAAGATCTGCCTGACTGACAGACGAGGCAGGCTATCTTATTAGCAGAAATTATTTACCTACTTAATGGCTCATGGAAACTTGTGTTCCCACCAGTCAGAGGAGTTAGTTTTACAGCTTTGTGTGTGGTGAGCAAAACCCAAAGAACACCCATATCTTTAGACTACATGACTAAATCCTCGTCATAGACAGAGATGTAACTACAAACTTATGTATTTTGACAGAACTTGGAGCCAAAGTAATGCCTATCTTCCATAAATTGCATAACTCATATGAATTACTCAGTGCCCACAGACTATAGCCAATTTGATAAAGGAAAAAGTACTCCCTGTTTTCATCATTGAGAGAAGTGCAACTGGGCTGAGGGGGTAAACCAGAGTGGCACATGAAAAATCACTGTCAGGAAAAGCACTGCTGGCCTGACTGCACCTCCCATGGGATTCAGCCAACTGCCTGTAACCACGAGATTGGCACTGCTTAAATTCACAGCTTTCCAGAAGGATGAAGCTCGCTCCCTGTTCATCTTTGCCACCATCTAAAGAATTAAGAGAGTGGCTGGTGATGAAGAGCGCATCGATCACGTTTATTGTGACAACCATGACTGTTATAAACCAGATACTCTTACAGCACATGCTAACCTCCCGCATGCTTCTTCTTTCTTTATTAAAAACTTGTTGAACGTTCAGTTCAGGTCCCCTGGGACACATGCCTAGGAAAGTGCTGATTGCAGGAATAAATCCATTTCAGGTACATGCAATAGGAGTTGCCCATGACACACTATTTGCAGGTATAGGTCTAGGTGTAGTGCTGTTCTTACAGCTGCACTCATGCAGTTAATTTCTTAAAGAATGGCTTTGAACAGCCTTCAGGAACAACCAGCTGTGTAGAAAAACAGCTAACAGAGAGATCTATCTTTGATTTAGCTCAATATTTGGTTCATCTGAATCTTTATCCTCTATGGTGGAATGGCTGAGCACAGGAAACAACTAGGAAATTTCTGAACCAGGGTCAGCTCAAGCACAGTCAATATGAAATTACTTCAAAGCTAATATTCAAAGTTTTCAAATGGGCTGAGGAAAGAACACAGAAGAAATGCCTGTGGGCTGGAAAAAATGGGAAGGCTTCGAACTAGGTAGTTTGAACTGACACACAAACTCTTGTCCTGAAAACAACTTCTTTCTTGACACTGCGAGGTGTTAACCTTTGTTCAAGCAGACAGCAGTGGAACAAAGGCTGTAGCGGCCCCTTACCTTTCCTGGCTAAAAACGTAGCCTGGCTTGATTTGTTTCCTATGCTCAAAAGTTGCACTGGGAAACAACAGGACAATCTTGCTAAAAAATGCAAGTGCAAATGTGGTTTTCAGATGAATTTCTTACCAGATAAAAAAAGGCTTCATGAAGCAAGGACTCACCAGTAAACATTTCAGATGTACCTTGCCACTGAGGAAACTGGAGAGGACTCGGTTTGACAGACCATGGGGAAGTAAGGAAGTTTCTAGGCAAGACAACCCAAGAAAAATGAGTCTCTAGACATTAAACCCAAGTTATTCTCCCTTGTGTCGAGACAGAGAATCAGAGGCCTAAAGTAAATATTTGAGTCATCTGATCCACATGCTATAGCCACAACTCATTAGGTATCTGCTAATTACAGCTTTGAAAGATGCCATGGAGTGACACAAGGCAGCCCTAGATGTATTTAGTTAGTTTTACAACTGAGGAGCGTAAGAAACCCTTGGGTTCTTTCCTACAGTCAACAGCTTCAACAAAGAGCTCTCCATTAATTGCAACCACATCTTGTCTATTTTTATGTATGAGAAACACTACAGTCCTTATAAAAACCATAAAACAGCCATTGTCATTTAGGGATGCTATTAATCAAGGCATTCTCGAGTGCTTCCCCTTCTCAGCTCCCTTGCCTAGCCCTCAGCCTATTGGTTTTTAACTAAAAACAGTGTGGCCATGTGCAGCCCTTGCAGAAAGCTCAGGATTTTGATTTCAGTGCAGGAAACACTCAGCTGTGATCCCTCTTGCAAAGGGGACGCCCCGAAGTGTTTGCAGGCATTCCCAGCAATGTTAATGACCAAAAGAATCCATCTGACAAAAAGGACTGAAAATACCCACTTTGTTCTGAAAGCACCTTTCGTATTGTGGCTTCCCTCCTCCGCTCCTGCAAAGTCAGTGCAACAAGCAGAAGAGAAGCTGAATTCTTTTGGCACTATCCCAAACAGGTTTTTTCTGGGATCCTGGAATACTTAAGACTCAAGATTAAGAAAAGCTTTCCAAGGGTTAAGGTTAAGGGTAAGCGGTTGCCTAATGAAGCTGAAGGGCTGTCATTATGTAAGCACAATTTAAACAAGCCTCTGTTAGAGGTAGTAGTGTAAAGATTCTTCTTTGGGGCAGGAGCATGGATTAAGTAGTATCCTAAGATATTCTGGGTATTTCTGGATGCTCTACAACTCGGCAGCTTCCCCCCACCCAAGCTACCACCCTGTATTATACAGCCTTCTGTATAATTTTTAAACTCCTTTACAATTCTCCCAGGAACTCTGCACAGACATACTTGCAGCCCCTGAAGAAGACTGAAAACTCAGTTACTTAGTAATAACAAAAGAAAAAAATAGAAAAAAACCCCAAACCCCAAATGGGATTGTTATCTCATCGAGAAGTAAAAAATGAGGCAGAAGACACACATGATAAAGAAGATACCAGAGCCACAGCAGTAAAAATTACGAGTTACAAGAGCGATATAAATCCTGTTAGCAGGTTGGCAGAAACCTGACATTTCCAATTCTCCATAAAGCTATTATACACATCTACTGAACTACAAAATTAAGACTAGCTCTGCCAGTTTGAGTCATGGCCAATTCAGGCAAGTTGCAAAGCTGACCTCTTTTTGAGTCCATGCTAGACACCTTCACTCTGCAGCAGTTATAGTGCTGCAATAGATAAGCTTTGAAGCATTGCTCTGAAACATTTTTCAAGGTGTCTAGAAAACAGTTAAGTGTTGGAGGACAACTTTGGAGTGCCTTAACTTCTTTTTTTCCCCCTCCTGACAAATAAAGTAGGAACTTCTTAGCTCGGATTCACTGCTTCAGGCTCCTAATTTGAGATGTGCTTCTGAGCCTTGTCAGCAGCAGCCCACAGCCAGGTCACCAGTTATCAGAAACACAGAGAGGAGAGCCAAAAGGGACCCCGGGTAGTCCTTTCCCCTGCCCAAAAGATCCAGCACGCAGGAAGAGGATGGCTGAGTGGGGCAAGCCAGCAATAGCATGGTTCATCCGTGTGGTTTTATGGGGCAGTTAACTTTTATTACCTGGTAATTACTGAGGAAGGCTTCAGACAAGCTGACTCTACAGCCCACATGGCAGCAGACTTGTGTGGGCAGTCAGCTCACAAAAATCATGCTGCAAGACTAATGTTTCAGAGGGGAAAGCCAGTCCACTAGGAAAGCCAAGTTCAAGAAGACAGTTTAGCCCTATTTCAATCGTATCACTAAAGAATATAAATACCAACTCTTAAGTTAAAAGAAAAAAAAAGAAAAAAATTGGAAAAAACAGCCAAAGAATAGGAAGAAGTGACAAGGTACAACAACAAAAAGGATGAAATATCTTTAAAAAGGCTGGAGGGCAGGGATCAGATGACAAAAAAAGTGTCTGTGAACAGAAAGGCAAAGAGTTTTAAAGTTGAAGTGGGCAGGCTAAGCTCTACACTGCAGAGCAGACACTTCTTTAAGGCATCACCCCTGAAGTGGGTACAACAAGGAGGAGTGAAGAAGAGGGAAGAGAAAGCCTTAGGAGAGGTTAAAAAGAGTAAAAACTGAACACGCTCATTTTTCAAAGGAGAAGCACCACAAGCAGTGCCCACAGCAGTGGGTATCATTACCAAAGAAGCCACTTGATATTTCCTCCTCCTTTACTGTTCCTTGCTGTGGTTCTCTTTCTTCACACAGCCAATATGTGTGAGCAGAACACATTAATACTTGCAAAATCAGTGCATTCTTCTCTGTAGAGGCACTGAATGTTCATGAAATGAACACTTTGGTGAAACTCAGACTTTTCTGTGAGCTAATGCCAGTTAACAGGTTTTGATCCTCTGTACCTGTTTTAAACTTTATTTACATCTTAAAGGTAAAAAGATATCAAACAATCCTGAACCATGTGATAAACATATGCCAAATCCATATAATTTCCAATCTCTTCTGTTCATTCTTTGCAATAAAAAGCAAAAATTACAGTTGATTTACTGTGCACTCAAAACATTGGGAGAATCCAGGAACATGTGGGATCAGTTTAGGTCAGGATCAAAACCCCATAATTTAGCTGAGAGCAGCTTCCAAACTAAGCTCATATTTTTTCAGGCTATATTTATAGTGCAGTTACTATGTGCCAGTACATCATTAAATGTCCTAAGAACTAAACCCACCCTATTCTTTATGGGGAGGGCTTTTTTCCCCTGAAGTCAGAAATACCCATTCCAGTGGAATTCTGCAGGAACCAGCAGCACTCCCAGCATTCTGCCCTCATCCCTCTCCTGTCCTGATGGCTGCTCAGCTGTCTGCAGCCTTTTCTCACCGCTGGTAAGAGCTCAGAGTCTCATGTTCTCACTTCCTAACACGCAACTTGGCCCGGTTAGAACCACTGCTCCCCTGACCAGTTGGAATTGGCAAGTAGAGCTGGCAAAAAAGCAGAAGAGGTTTGGGTTGGATATGAGTGTCTGGTTCCATCTACCAGCAGCACATCAGCCTGGAGGATGCTGTAGAGAAGAGGGAGGGATAAGCTACCAAAGCACCAAAAAAAAAAAAAAAAAGAAAGAAAAAGAAAAACCAAAAAAAGAAAAACCAAAAAACGCAGAAGCTAAAAACCACAGCCCTGAACCATTCGTGCTGTTGTCCAGCCTACTGCCCAGAATTCTGGATGGGGAAAGAGAGGACTGACTCCCATTTCCACCAGTACATTTGTGATACAGGGCTCTCTCTCGTGGGCTGCTCTGTGTGCATGACACAGATAATGATGCAATTGTCAAACCTCCTGGTTCCTGCTCTGTGTGCTCAGCCACATGGTCCTGTTTCAAAGCCTGATTATTTCCGACCCTGCTGCATTAAAGCTGCAAACTGAGAAGAGCATTGTGCAGGAGACAAATTGGCCATGCATCACAGATCTCAGCTTAATGTTCTTACTAGAGGAATGGTGTGTTTTGATGAATGTTCAGAGCTGAAAACTTAGCCTTATCACACAGAAGTTGCTGTCTGCAGGGAGAGGCACGGGGAGACTAATGCTGCCTGGAAAAGCAGCCAGCTGACTCCATATCTCTCCCAAACAACACTGGGACATGCTGAGCTCAGGAAGCAGTGGGAGAATGAGCAAAATCATGTCACAGACTAAATCAAGAGTCATTCCGCTTTGCAGAGCCTACGACTGTTGCAACATCCACACACACAAAACACGAGCTGAAAATAAACTACTGCAAGACTTTCTCTTTTTTCTTCTCTCCTTTTTCTTTCTTTTCTTTTACCGCTTGAATGTGTGCAGAAGATACAGTCTGAGCATTAAATGTTTTTCTAAGAAGAAAATGACAGACCCAGAAATAAATACTCTGGGATTTATGGAGCCAGTGCACATACAGTGGCAGGAAACTTTGCCAGGTTGCTGTAAGCATTCATGAAATGGTCTCTAAAGTCTGACTGGAAAGCACGGCAATATTCAGTGGGATGGACTGAAAGACAGCCAACACAGCAAACATCTTGGGTGCTTCCACGCCAGTAATTACCTTTATCGAACTTTAACTAGTGATGTCAAAATATTTTCAGCTTGTAGTCATGAAATGGGCAACAAAACACAAGTTTGCTACTTCACACTAACATATGTTTGGTTTAAAGAGGTTAATCACTCATCTGTTTCCAAATTGTGTTTAAAATTTAAAAAAACTCAAAAAAACAACCCCAACTCCCCCCCCAAAAAAAAACCCCAAAACAACACAACAACAAAACCCCCCCAAAAAAACCCCACAACCTTTTTATCCCTGTCCATGCTGTTGAAACATGTCAGCTTGCTCACAAATTATGGCTTTGCAGGACTTCTTATCTCTGATATTTCTCAGGACATAATGGCTCTGGTGCAGACCTGCAAGGTAAAACACAGTTTTAAGCATGAATAACAAAACTGAGCCTTCCATCAATATGGACGTTGACAGGAGGAAAAAGGCTTGGACACACAGATAACACTTTGGCTGAAAACGAGTTCAGACTGCTGCGACACAGACAGCAAGGGGACAGCAATCTCTCGGCTTTGCAGAAACAAAAGAGAAATAAGGAGTAGATTTTTAGCTTCACTTTCAAACTCTGACTTCAGACCCAATTAAAAAAAATACGGTTAAAATTATTTTGTGAAGACAAACAAACCTGAAGTCCAGCACAACCCTCTCAGCTGATAACACTTAGAAGGGGCTGTAGAATTCTTCTGATAGCCCAGTCTTAATGACATTCACGATGTCAGCAGGTACTTTTGTGAATGTGGCTTTTCAACCTCAGCATTGAGAAAACCAATAAATTAAATAAGCTAAATCTGCCAGTGATTCTACAGCACCTTCTTTTTCTTTTTATTAAAGCAGTCAGAAAGGCAAGACAAAAACCAAGCCCACAAATCCTCTACCATCTCACTACTGAGCTATAGTATATTAAATCATAGATGTGAGTCAACAACATCATGCTGCTGGGAAAAAATGGGAAACCATTGTGGGAAGAATAAACAAGCGTCATCTGTAGAACACATGGGAGCGACGCTCGCGTTTGGCTTGGTGGGGGAAAGCAGGAGGCTCAGCTGTGGGCACCACCATCCCAGGAGGATGTGCACAGAACAGACAAAACCTGGAGAGCAGGGACAAGGACAATGAGGGGCCTATTAGAGAAGGTTTAAGGCTGCTTGTTCTGAAGAGCGGAACCCTAACCCTAACCCCAATCCCCTTTGTGGCGGCCCTGGGACACGTGAGGAGCAGCTGGGAGGAAGGAAGGGTTTCCTCCACACCCCCAGCCCCCACACAGCATTGAGCTCTCTGAAGACCAGGAGTGTCAGAGACAAGACCAAGACAAGCACCCCTGCTGTGACTTTTAGTGTAGCAGGGATTATAAATTTGTGCAATACAATTTGGCTAATTTCTGAGAAGTTCATCACGATCTCGCTGTGTGTGCTTGCTCTCAGTTTTCTTACCCCACTGCCAGAGTGAGAGCGCTCAGCACTTCCTCCTGGTGCCCACCTGGGCCTTCCTTTCAAGCTGCTCCACTTTGCTCTTCCTCCTTTCTGTTTCCTGTTACTGGCCCATCAGTGCTTTGCCCATCTTTCTCCCAAGCCTTCCCTCCTGGATGCTGGAAAATGTGCTGGGTTCCCTTTGTTGACTCAGGAACACTTCCCTAGGAGCAGATAAAGAAACAGGAGTAATCCAGCAGCTTTTCCACAGACTGACCAGGTTGCACAGAAGATGTGCTGCAAATCAAACAAAAAATTCAGTTAAAATAAGTGGCAGTAACTGAAAGTGCTTGAAAGCAACAGCAGTGCTATTTGTAAATAATTAATTATGTAATTTTTTTAATAACAACTCTGCATTTCTATGTTACTGTACAAAGTTAAAATGCTTCCAAGCACCACTATCCATTTGAGGCAGCAGCATTCCCATTTGAAATTTTAGGCAAACAGAAGGAGTGGGTATGGAGAGAAAGAGAAAAGTCTTTTTCAGAATTATGTGTTGATAAACCCAAAAATAGAAACATTTTCCAAACAAATTTTCTACGTGCATGTATCCCAGTTTCCCAGCAACTCTGTCAGTGACATAATGTTAACTTTGTGGGAAAGCAGCTCTGGACAAGGAGCTAAGAGCTTTTTGGAGTCTATTCATAACCCTGCATTTGCATTTGATAAATTGCTTCATTGTTGTGACAATCCCCCTTTAACATGATGATTGATTCTTCTTGTTTTACACAAAAAAATTTGGTTTAAAATGTTAACCTTTCAGCATTTTCTCTATCATTACATCAGAAGTTCCGTCAAAATGTTTCAAAACTTCCAGAAAGTTGTTTAGTTATTTTCTTCAACTAAAAACCATTTTACATGGGCTAAGTTTCTCTACATTTTATATAAAACTGGCACTAATTTTATAGCATGATTTTAACAGGTTTAAAACAAAATATTTAATTACCTAGACAATTACTTAAAGCTAAAAGAAAGTGAGTTGTAACACTGTTGTAGCCCTAACAAGAAATAAAAAATTTTGTGGTTTGGTGTTTTCAATTAATATTCCAGATATTTGTCAATTCCCCAACTGCATTCGCAATTTCTTGAAAGAATGGCACAGGATCCAAGTTTCTTCTAATTTATGCAGTCGTAATTTTTTTTCTACATAATGGAGTTATTCATACCAACATGAGCAGGACCACACTCTGAGCAAGCTGCATCTTAAAAGTAACTATTCCAACCAAGCTAATGCCAAGGTGAGGGTTTCTTTAGAACTTCTGAACAGCAATTCATCCAGGCAATTCCTCTGCCACAGTTCCAGCAGCAGCAAAAGGCTCTCCCAGCGCACTCTGAGCTACCCAGGCAAGCAAGGTGAGCAACCAAGTGCAGATCTGGTTTCTCCCAGCATCCAACAAGGTTTTTATCACGGCACTTCTCGTGAGAGGCACAACATAGCCCAGCCCCAGGGAATTTAAGAGTGGCCTCCTGTACCCTCCTGTGTGCACCTTGGGAACTGGGGACACAGCAAGGAACCTCCACCTGCAGCCTGAGAAACACCCAGCCCACACGTGCTTCAGCTCCTCTGCTGAGCTTCACTTCTACTTAAAATTCAGCTTTTTCCCAAGTAGTCTGTAAAATTTTTCTCCACTTAACCTCAAATTGCCTTTCTCCCCTGCTCATAACTTGAGCTGAAATGAAAAAAAAATAAGCTTGGCTTGTCTTGGAACGCCAAGAAATAAAACCAGCTTCGAAACGCTGCAAAACGGCAGAAGTAGGTTTCAGTGGGACTTCTAATGTGCTGTGAATTACACTGGTGCTTAATTAAATTACCTTGCTGAGTCTGGGCCCAAATTAATGTGAGATACACTCTTCAGTGTTTATTTGGCCTGGGTAATTAAAGTAAGTAACAAAATGAGGGTTTAGAGCTAATGTAAATGAAAGTTTCAGTAAGTTAAGTATGTCTGCATTCAAGCACCTGGCACAGCCCGTTTGGTGAACAGGCCACAGTGAACGTACAAATAGATGAACAAAATTCTTCAGGTTTTTTCTGCTACAGAAACCAAATAGGGCAATTCTTAAGAACCAATCCTACCTCGTCCTCATCCATTTGTAACTGTTTCCTTTCAGGCCACTAAATGACTTTTTGTGCCTCTTTTGTACCCCTTGGTTCTGGAAGCCAACGAGTGGAAGCATGAGCTACTTACTTACTTACTTACAACCTGGAAAAACGGGGGAGACCTTGAAAAGGCTGGTTTCTTCTTGAGAACGGGATGAAATTTCACACTGGTTCTTACTGAAACCAGTTCACATATCCCAGGCCTTTCCTCTCCCTACCCCATCTCTCCCCCATCCACATAATTTGCCCATTTATGCATCAAATCTGATATAAATATAAATCAAACTCCCTAAAGACCCTGAACCCATTTCCACTCCATCACACAAGGACAACTCCACCTGGGGCCGTGAAATGGCATTAGGTCGTGGAGAATATGCTTTGCAGCATTAACATGAATTAAACTGGAATTGAAAATAAAGACCCCTGAACAGAGTTTCTTTCTGCAGCACTAATAAAATCTGCATTCTTGGCAGGAGCACCCAAAATCTGGCTGGTGCACTGAAAACAGAAACCCTTCCCCTCTGGCTGGTGTCGCCCCTTTCCTTCCCAGGGCTGCCAAGAACCACAGGTCGCTGCTGGAGGGGAACACCCATCAAGGCCTCTCTTAGCTTGGGGTCCCACCAGAATGAATATTATTAGTTCAGGGACACTAATTCATCTGCCAGCGTCCTCAGCTGATGGACAAAATGGATTTGAACAGAAGTGAGTGAATGAGGGGGAAAAAATACTCGTAGAGTTTTGAAGTTTTCAAAGGTTTTGTTTTGATGTAGAGTTCAAGGCTCCAATAAACCTTTCTGCAAGTTTAGATGAAACTGAAAATGTGATAAGCTAAACTCCGTGCTTTGCTGGAATAACCAAAATCTATGGACCACACTCATTTCTACTGAAGGAGACTGAGTCAGTGCAGTAGCTTTCCTACACCAAGTTCCTACTGATGTTTCTTTGTTGTCACTTGTATTTATCATCCACTGCCTACATGTAATTCTGAAATCCATCTTTTTGCAATGGCATCTTGCACATTATTTCTAGTGAGACGCCAGTGAGGATTCCCATAATGGCTGGCTTCATAAAGCAGCCTCTGCTCTCCCACAGGATACAAAGAGGAACGATAAAACCACTCAGAGGGAATCTTGAAACTCTGCAGCAGCAGGACCTGAGAGGGGAAAAGTACCTCATGATTTGAAGGGCTTCTCTTTAAGTTTCCTGCAAGGTGGCACGAGCCATCAGAAGACCTGCTGGGAGCTCATCAGGCCCCCAGATGCATCATTACTCACAGTGCTACACTGTTATGGTCTTCCTACAGCCAGCACAGGCAACGCCAGTAAATAAACTATGGAAGCCAAATCAGTATTCCTTCAAGATCCAGGAGGAGAAATATTGCCACAGAGGGATCGTTGTCTACTGTACCTCACCGTTACAAAAAGTTTCATTGGAAAAAACACAGATGTTGAAGAGAAAGTTAAAAACAAGAAAGGGGACTTAAGGGCTGTTTTATCTGGATTGCTGTTTCTGGTTATTCCGCTGTGAAGTCTCCTGTCACTATCTGGAAACTTTTTAAAATCATTAGAGCGATCTAACACCTTCCGCCAAACTTGAACTCTCTTCAGCCTGCAAACAACTCTGAAGGGCCTGACCTGCCTTGTTTCTTCTTCTGTCCCAAGGAAAACTTACTGAATACCTGGCCTTTCAATCTCATGGATATCCCAATGTCCAAAGCCCTATCATTTATTATCCCATAGTCTCCCAAACAAGCAAGTGGATCCACTCAGGAGTAAATCCACTCAGCTGAGCAGTCCATTTTCAACTCTGGGATAAAATCCTTTGTTCAGGTAACATAACCAGACTGGCAATCAATCCCCTTTATAAATGACAGATATCCTGTGCTACACACAGGAAAAGTGTGTGATCTCTTACCTCGGTGGATTTTAACCCAAGCCCTCTCAATCTTCCTCTTTAGCACATCAGCCTATTAACTGATACAGAACACTTCAGAAAAACCAGAGCAGCCTCCAGTCAGAAGAATGCTTTTGTTGCAAATAACGTCAGAGATTTCTGTAAACAAAACACTGCAAAGGACCACCCATGGGTGTGATCGGCTACTTCTTTACCGAGTGCTTTATCAGTGTCTGTCCAGATCCCTCCCAAGTGCTCCAGCTATTGCCATTCTCAACTGCACGCTGAGAAATGAGTGCAGGAAATGGACTTAGCTGAGGCCACAAAACATTTATCTTAATACTAGTCTGGTAGATTACCGTGTTTATTTAAAGTGGCGTAACAGTCTGCAGTTGAAAAAAAAAAAAGTCAAACCAACTGTAGGGATTTTCCCTGTGCTTTTGACTTCTCAGTGCTTTTCCCCAGAGCTTTTGATTTCTCATCAGCAAATAAAAAGGTGAAACACCGCTCCATGTGGCACTTTCTACTGCTAAAATGTGTGCAGAGCACTGGGGGGTTAACTCACATCACCTACTTCCCTTGGAAAATTAGTAGGCTGACTAAGAAGCCTTACTCTTTGGAGGCTTTAGTGATGCCTTAGGTTTTAACTTTTGTATTTTTCAAATCCTGTACTGCCTGGTGTGTAACTCTGAAGTTCCTTGTGGCCTGTGAGCTGCTGTTTTCTCATGCTGGTCAGACATAACAAACCTCTGCAGGCTTCCACTCCAAGGACACCAGGCCCCAAAATGTGTAAATTAAAAGCCTCTAAAGGGGGGCAAACTTGGGTTAATTCCATCATGAAACTGAGGTTATAATTGGAGAATTAACCCTGATATGCAAATGAACCAAACTTATAAAAGTGTGAAGAACCCATGACCCAGGGTCCATCTTGGGTGGAGCCTCTGGGCTGCCCAGGGTGAGCCTTTGAAGGCCCTTCAAATAAACACCTTCTTTTATTCTCTTAATTCTTGTCTGGTCTCTGTGCTTTAGGTGGCCACTTAAGGCATCATTAGGAACTTATAAATGGCATTATTTTCAAATGTCTGTTTAGCTCATGCAGCTGTTGAGATACTTTTATATTCGCTACCCACTTCAGACATGTGCATTACACCTTAAATCTGATAGAAGTAGCTGGTCTGATCAATATACAAACTTTTGTCCCACACCTACTGGAGAAAACATGTTCTTGTCCAAGAAAATATGCTGCTTGAGGTCAGGATCAGAGAATTGTATCCAGGAATCTTTACCCGAACCCAAGAACACTAAACTTGACTACTTGCTACGAGACGCTGAGTTTTACAAATTAACGTGGGTCATGATCTGCCAAAGCCTTCATAAACTCCTTTTATATGCATTATAAATTTCTTTCAGAGTCTTGTGGAAAAAATTACTTTTCCTGCAAAAAAAAAAATCTCTAAAGTACAAACTTTTAGTGAATCATACTTGCCAGCTGCATGAAAGCCCACCAAGGATATTACTCTAACCACAGAAATCACGCTTTTGAAGATCAATATCCTAACAAAACTCACATCAGAAAAATAAATCACTCCACCTAAAAGTTGTGGATTTTGCTTTGAAATCCATTCCCCTGATCTGCCACATTCATTTCTCTCAATGAGCTTCAGTGTGAATGCAGCTTTTTTGCAAGTCAGAGAAAAATGGCACAGTCATACAGAAAAACGTTCCCCAAAGGCTCCCTTGTTGCGTGCAGGAGCATTAACAATGAGCTATCTCTACTGGAGGCATTTCAACATGGCACACCCCACTATCACTCTCACTGGTGGGTTTTGGTTTGCTGGGGATTTTTGCTTTGTTTTTATAGCCACATAACCTCTCTGGATCACCACTGTATCGGTCAATCACATGCAGAAAAAAAAAGAAAAATCATCTTTTTCTCCAGCGTCACAGCACATAGTGGAGGGATAATTAACTCTCACAAGTTCCCCTATTTCCCTTGGAAAATTATTATGCTGGCTAATAAACCTTACAGTTACAAGGCTTTTATGAACTTACAAACCCTGCAGTAATTTCAAGGGCATGTGTGGTTTGTTCAGCTGTTTGAACACTTCTCACCTCAGTCACCCTCTCTCCCTGTGAACTCACACCCCAGAAACGCTTTGCATCAATGAAAAATAACTGTATGATTGAAAGTGTATGACATTCCTGCACATTCACTCCTTCCATGACTAATTAGAGGATTTGGGGATTTTTTTCCTTTTCTACTAAGTGGGGCTATGCTGCCAGAGGCTGAGAACTGGGGAGTTTGGTGCTTAATGCACTCTGGATTTATTATCTGATCTTCAGGTGAACCACTTAAACCTCTAGTGGTTTAATTTTACCGACTGTGAAACACAAGTAACAATCATCACCTACCTTTAGGTGCCTTCAGACATTCCAGGGAAAACACCATCTCGGGGCCACGGGGATTTGCCAAATCTGTTGTACTGTGGGATCAACTTCTTCCTCCAGCTTTCCACAGAAGTTCTTGCTGTTAGGAAAGCAGAGAACGCAGAACACGCTGACAACCCTACCTTATTTCTTCCCATTAAAAAAGGCTCAAAACATATCAAAACTACATGTAATATTTACCAAAACATTGCAAATAAACACTGCACCAGTTTCAGTAAAGACCATGTAGAACAGTAAAAAAATGAAGAAGCTTGAATAAATATTTCAAATAAAGAAAGAACTGTTCCATACAACAGCTTGTGTCAATTTATTCTTCTCCACCTGAAAATACCTGACAAAGCTGGCAGAGATCATGGGTGTCCTGAGAACAAGGGAGAGCTGCAAGACATCCTCCCGTGGTTTTTCCAAATGGCATTTCCCTCTTGGGCTGCTGATGGGATCCCCTTGGACACAAAGTCAATAAATGTCCTGGAAAAGATGTTTTTATTTCATGAATGATTTCCTTAACCAGTGTGACAGGGATACTTGGCACTTTCAGTACTAAGAACAGCTGAGAAAGGTGCATCTATAAGAAAGCAGGAATGACATGAAATTCATTCTCACTGACACATGGGTATTCCTGAATGCCAGAACACACACCAGTCATCAGCACATTTGGGGACTTGAAAACATCTGTAATGCCAACTGAACAAGTCCAGCTGCATCACTTACCTGGTATTTAATGCACACTAACACATTGTGCGATGTCTCTTCCCTGGCATTTACTCCAGGCAAGAGTTTTTTTGTTCTTTATTTTTTCAAACCAGAATTTAAAAAAAAAAAAAAAGAAACCAACCAAACAAAAAGAACCCCCAACATAAAACATTACCTCTCCAGTAGATACTCACCATCATTACTCTTCTGTGAAATGGGAGATGTGCTTTCATGGTGGCTCATGACGTCAAAAAAAGGAGAGAAAAACAGCATTTTTACCAATAAAATATTTTTTTCTTCACTATCCCACACTTTGGCAAAACATTTAAAGAGATTGTAAGTCACTGCAAACACCAATCACAGGAAGGAAACGAAGCTCTGTTCGGCTTTGCACATCTATGTTCCAGTGCACACAAAAATCATACAGCACTCCTCAATATATTTTCAGAATACTTGGCAACAATGCATTAAATGTAATCATGGCTGCATGCTGGCTCTTTGTTCCTATACTCAGAGGTGGAAGACTTATGAAGTGGTGTCTTTCATCTTCTGAAGTTTGCAGGAGACTTTTTTTCCTTTAAGTATACACATTACAGGGTTTGCAGAGGGTAAAGTCAACAAACTGTGCCCAGCAGCTGGAACCCAGAGCAGAGAAACCAGTTGCTGTTGGGGCCGAGTCTCCAGCTGCAGATTAGTCACCAAGAACGCTGAGCCCTCAGACAGAGGCGCTTTGTTCTCATCCCAGAAAATCCCAGCGCTCCCTGGGAAGCTCATGCTCACAGAGGCCTCATCACAGAGTTTTTACAGTCGTGTTTAGGGCTTGGTTTAAAGCTGGGAAATTCACAATGACCTGAAGCGCTACGTGCCAGCATTCTGCTCTCAGTGCTGAGCTGGGCTGTCTCTCAGTGCTCAGAGCAGTCCAGGCTGCTGAGATTTACAGAGGCCTGGGACACAACTTTATTTACAGTGCACATCAGACAAGAGCTTGCGTTGATGATCATCCCTATAAAAGCTTTTTATGTGCATATAAAGTAGATTAACTCCCCACACCATGGGTTGCCTTGAACATTTCCTGATCTGTATTTACATTTCTTTGGCCTGGTGAAGAGCAAGTCAGCACAACGTAGAAGGGTCCTTATTTATACCCCACAAAACCTGTACCTTTGGGAGAAGGGATACTAAAGTTCACATACCTGCTCAAGGAGATCAGTGTTGGGTGACAAGCTGATATTGCTGCTCCCAGCAGTCTGCTTTGTAACTGGTTTTCCATTAGAGCAAGAGTTTATCGTGTCAGCTTAAAACATTACAGTGGGTGAAAATCATCCCCTTCACTAGAAGAAAAACAAGACATCCAAATTAATTAAGGAGACAAAAGAAAAATGCTGTATCAGACTATTTAGAAATTCACACCATGAGAAGCAGTTTAATTTACTGCTCTCAAACGCGAATAAAATTGAGGGATCTGAAAATTCCTTTTTGAAAAAAAATAAATTTGTGTATTCTTCATGCTGCACAAGCATGGCTGAATGTGCTTTACCTGACACCTAGAGAAAGGGTGATAACATTCTCTTCTCCACACAGGAAGATGTCATCGTGATACCAGACTAACTCTGCGTCCTCATACCTGAAGGTCTCTGGTCCATGACTGGGACTCAGTCCTGACCAAGCAGTTAATTTAAGCAAACCTGTCACCTTGGAAGGGAGGGTCACAGGACAGTCCAGTCTCTTATGCACAAAACGTCTCTCCTCTAGCTCCTTGCCTCATTTGAAGTCCAGCCTGAACGCCAGATGAAGGCTGAGCTTTCAGAGCCAGAAGGAAGCAATTCAAAGATGTATCCAGCACGTGAATGCTTCCAGGGAGAAAATGAAGGCTCTGTAGCAATCCCTCACCTCTCTAGGAAAGAGAATGTAGGGTTTGCCCAAGAGTAAAAGTTTAATGGCAGTTATTTTACATGGTGTCAGAGTGAGCCCCGCACTGATCATCTGCTGGACTGAAATTCAAGACACTTCAATGCTCAGCACTGACCTGCAAGGCACAGGCCAAAGCCACACCTGGAACAACATCTTGCTATTACTTTTTTGTAAGGGTTATGCAGCAGAGCAACGTACAGCATGCACGCTTTTCAGGGAGGCTGGGAAGTTTTGGAACCCAAAAGCTCCTTATGACACTAAATGGGATCAGTGCACAACATTACAGAGCTCACAGTCAGCAGGAGCTGTGTGTGCCCTACAAGAGACCTCAAGGCAGATTTCAGCGCTCGCTACAGACCATCCTCTCTGCACCAGCACAACACAAACACACCGAAGCAGAGCTGAGTGTCCCCAGAACAGCACTTTGGTGAGATCAGAGGGTGCCAGTGGACGTGCTGCTCCTGCAGTCCCAGCAGAAGGCCGTGCCAGGGACAGACAGCGTGTGGGAAGCAATGCCTGCAGCAAAGGGGCTTCCAACCAGAGCACCTTGGCTGTGCTGCAACAGAGTCATTTGGTACTTTCCCACATGGTCAGCCAGCTCTCTCTGGCCAGAAGGACAGAGATGCAGCAGAAACATCTTTCTTTCAAAGGATTACTCCTGGCTCTGGAGAGGTTTGTAATTTTTGGCAGTCTCCGGATGGGCTGCGCAAAGGGAAAGGGAACCTCTCCGCTCCCTCTCCCACACTGCAGCCACGCAAGGCCCAGCCATAACCTAGCTCTTAATAAAAAAGCACAGATGTGCCCTGTAGGCACTTAAAAGACTAAAAGAAAAAAAAAAGAAACAAAATGTTCCTGTGTGTTTCATAAATCGGTATATAAGCACAATGCAACCTACTATCCTAGACAGAGAATGAAATATCTTAAAAAGTATTGAATCCTTGGTGAATTTTCTCAGTGGATCGGCATGAAGCTATTTAGCCCAGATGTTTCCATAATTCTGATGCATTAGGAGCTGCACAGCACTGTGGCCAAGTGTTAACACAGTGAACTGTAATGTAAAACATGTAAAGATACTGGCTTCCAGAGTTATTGGAAGTTTTCACTCTAACCACTCTGCTTCCTTAAGCAGCTATATTTTCTTTACTATATGCACTTATACTTTAATGCACATGGAAGAAGAACTAAAGCATTCCCCTCTCCCCCACCAAAACCTAATTCTGTATGTTCTCTGGAAGAACATACGGGGGCCAACTAGAGATTGACACGGAGTCTTTCAGAAATGGGAATCTCGCCTCTGAACAGCAAATCTCACACTCCAGGCAAAGGCAGGGCCAGCGAGGCACAGCTGGGTACCACATGAGCAGGTGAAGAAGTGATGGTGAGATTTCTGATGACAACCTGGTGTCCAAAAGACAGACTGTCTCACTGCGAGGCTCTCGTTTGCATCTGTAATGGATTTAGGGATTTGTAGAGGTAGTTTTAAAGATATCCAAGCAGGTGCAATGTGTATGTTGGAATGGCCTGACTGAGTGAAGAAGCAATAATGGGAATATGAAGCAGCACAAAGAAAGGTAACAGCATGTGCTTAAAAGAATGTGAGATAAAGAGTGCAAAGATATAAACTGGCAGTCTGCATAGAAGAGCAATGCAACGGAATACTTTGCATGGAGAGTTCATTTGGAAAAATCTTTATCACTATACTTAATTATTCAGAAGAGTTTAAAATATTTCAGAGATTTTTTCTTCATGATCTACCTGCCAGCATGGGGGCTGAGAGTTTCACAATTCTTCGAGACCTCGTTATCTTAAAAGCACAAAATACAATCCTAAATTAATGAAAATTAACTCCTGCTAAAGCCCTGAACCTGCAGTCAGACCTGAACTGTGTTTTCATGTAAGTACTTGCTGGAGTAGACCTCCCACTTAGACACAAAATCAGGTGTGAGAAGTGGAGTAACTTCCATTTCTTGGAACAAAAAATGCTGAAACTTCATTTAGGCCTGGAGCTTCTCAAACCTTTTTAAGGCAAACAAATGTTACTCGGGTTTAGGCTGTGCAGAGCACGTTGGTGCAATCCACCATGGAATATCACCCTGGCCACTAACACACTGATTATCCTCCATTGAAAAGTAGGCCGTGAAGGCCTTGTTTCACTTCTACATGATAAACAGCAACCAAATTTCCTGTATGCCACTTGTCAACTGTTCTGCCTTTCCCCTCCAGCCCATGGGTACACAGCAACTTGTGTGTGAACTGTCCTTCAACCCTATTTCCCAGCTAAAGCTCTTCAATTCACATTACTGGCTGCTGCTTTTACATAAAAAGTCTCCATCAGCGAGAAGAGAAACCTGTATTTTAAAACCTGAGTTTGTAAAGCCATAGCAGGTGACAGAATTTGTCCTCCTATGTAACAGAGCTTAATCCCAAACCTGATATTATTCCTGGCTGATTTAAACCATTCTGTTCCTTTTCAGTTGGATGCAGTCCTTGATAGCTGTTGGACAAAAGCTGATGACATCCACAACCGCTAGATAGCTCTCTTCTCTCTAACAGCCACAGGATCATCATCTAGGCATGGAAAAAGTCAAACATCAGCTTGTAAGAGATTGTCCTACGTTGCTCCTAAATTAGTGCTCTACAATTTAAAAGCTAATTCTCCTATCATCCATTTCATCCTTAACTGTTTGCCAGCTCAGAGGTTAAATGAAGCAAGTATCATGTTCCATTCCTTTAAATCGTAATGAATTGGGAAAGGAAAATATACAGGGTAGTGAAAAAAAGAGGTGTAGTCTTGAGATATCTAAAACTATGAAAACATTGTCAAATGACCATTATTGTCATGTTAAAATAAACATTTGGACACAAATCTCCCAGATAACTAATGACCAGAATATTGTAACAATTCCTTCTTTTCTAAAACTGTTTTGAAAACTGTGACAAAAATTCAGAATAAAGTACTAATAATCAAAACGCAGATTTGCCTTGAGTTTAACTCACTTCCTTCTCTATCACTCTTCCTGTATGAGCTTTAGGAAATAAAAACATTTTTTCTCCATTTCAAGTGCAATCCTGAATAGTGAAGTAACAGCTTAAAAATTACAATTATTACTCACTGAGATTCTGCAAATGTTGGAGTCTCAATTCTCTTTTTCCATGGAATTACTAACAAGACCATCGCCTGTCTCTCTCCAAACAATAAACAGTAAGGACCCCATCAGAAATGATCACTTGGATTATCCAGTTTTTACACTTCATTTTGTAGAATTACTCCCTTCCTGTATAATTTTCAGTGATGTTTAACTAGCTCCCAAATGGCTCACAGTGTCCACTTTGCTTAGCTAGCTTCATTTTTTTCCCCAAAATCTAATTGTTCCAGCAATTTTTTCCCGACACCCAAACTTCTCTTTTTCTGGGTGTTTCTAGGTGAAATAGGAGGTGAGCAGAAATACTGCATTTCTGAGTAAATACAGTGACAAAACACAGCAAAAGGCCTGCAGAGGAGCAACAACAGCTCCAACAGCTGAGCTGAGAGAAGCTACTTCACTAATATTTAACAGAATGTGTCACCCAAAAGCACTGAGAAAGAAAGAATTCATCACAGCTCATATACTCTGCTATTGCCCTGTCCATAATCAGGACCAAAACCTTCAATATTCTCTCATAAGAAATGAACAAAACTCAGTGTGACTCAAACATATTTACATTATCTTTAAAGCTCCTGTTTTGGTGATCAGCAAGCCTGTAGATGATTTAGTCCATAAATTCTTCTATTTATTTTCACTCTTAAAACACAGCATATCCCTGGATTTGGCGCTTTCTGAAAGAAATTTTATCTTTACTCGGTTGCAAGAGCAGAAACATTCTGCTGAGTTGTTGTCAATTTTTTTCTATTGTACTTCTTGTTTAGCTCATGAAAAACAAAGAAAGAAAAGAGGAGTAATTTTGTTATGAAGAAAAGAATCCCCAGAGGACAGGCATGGGGATGCCATTTATTACTGTAAAAACACAGGGAACAAGAACAACTGCGGGTCCTCAGTTTCAGTGCCTGTGCAGAGGTTTAGGCACAGTTGGTCCTGTCTCAAGTGGGGTCAGCTCTGGCCCTATTTTAATGATCCCAAGGTACTTCTTTAACAATACCTACCTTTTTTTTTCATGGGGAACTGCAGCACTGATATTCAGAGATGAAGATCAGTGCCCATCAGATGCTGCTGGGGATATCTTTCTATGAACTATCGATCTGTTTTTGCCACTATGAGGACTTAAAGTATCGCTTCCTATTTGGCAAGGCAACACTGGCATTCATTATATCCATTTACACCAGCAACAGCCATTTTTGAGAGACTTCAGGATCAATTTTTGATGGATTAGCTGCAATATTAGATCAGATGCAGAACGTTTCAAGTTTAAAAGCATTACTCCAATGTGGTCTTGCAATACATTGTTAAGAATACATTGTTGTAATAATTCCTCCCAAGTTCCATTAGGGCTGTGGGTTATAAAATATTTGCAATTGGAAGTGGGGCTGTGTGTCAGAGGTGCTCCCTTTCTCTCAGACAGACCAGCAGAGAAGGTTGATTTCATACACCAGGCTCTACTCACGAGAAATCCGTGCCTGTCACAGAGGTTTCGTACAGTGATGGACGGACTCACACAGCAATGCAGCCAAACACTAAGTTATGATTCTTCATATTTGACATGTCTTCATTTCCTCCTCCTCAGCCCTGCACCCTCAGGGATTCTGCAGATCCACTAGGAGATTGCTCACCTGCAATACAAAACCCAGGGCCTCCCACCTAAGAACTCCACTGATTGCAATTCTGTAAGAGTTCTGGGGGTGGTTGCTTACATTCCACCCCCACCCCTAATCTCTTCCTCATACCCTTACTCCGTCCTAGCTACCGTGTCACTCCTTTTCCTGGCTTTCCAAGCTGCCTTCCTTGCAGTCCCACAAAAACACATGAAATGTAACAAGAACAAGCTGCTCTCCTTGCTCAGCATTTGATGCTGTCCCTTCCCCATTCAAATCCACCTGCCAGATGCTCACCTGCTACCACATAAAATTTGTCCCATGTCAAAACTTCTTTTCCCTACCATTTATCCCGACTGTCAAGCTTTGCACTGGCCTATCCCTCTGAGATCATCACCAGGCACTACCCTGTCCATCTGTTTGTCACACTGCTCTACAACCACTCCATGTGTCTTTCCCCACACAGAGCTCGTGCCAGACACTCACGTGTCTTTTAAAGACACTTTCAAAGCCCTATGACAAGCAATGACTAAAATGGGCTTGTACCCATCCTGTGAGGCTCTTCTTATTAATTAAAGGACAGAATACACTTCAAGATGTGCAACTGCTCTCCATGTGGAAGCCATTCCTTTAGATAACACCCTCCTTGCAGGAAAGCACTGAACCCCAGACGCTTTGCAGCTTTTCCAGGGAGCAAATAGGTACCTAAGTCACCAAAAGGATGCACAAGGCAGAGCGAAAGCTCCAAAAGAGACACAAACCAGCTTATTTCCCATTCAATAAATGTCAAAATTGTACTTCTTAGATAGGAGCAGCCTCTCATACCTTCTGAAGAAAAAAACTAAACCAAACAAACCCCAAACACGGCATTTAAAGACATAAAAATATCTGCTATAATGCAGATATTTGTTCTTGAACAGGGCTTCCTGAACTAAAAGCTGTGCTGCCCTTCCAAAGCCCATCCTCATGCTGCTCATGGTGGTGCCTGCTGCAGCAGGCTGTCATTCTAGCAGAAGGACACACAATCACCGTTCTAAAAGGTGACCACAGTTAGTTTCTCATGCAAAGTCAAGCAACAAGATAATTATGATCTTACTTATAAAATGATCATGTAAGGACTGGAGAATGGGCTTTCTAGCTCTCTGGCCTCCAAGACCGGAAAATTTTTGCTCTGGGATCTCCAGGTTTTCACCCTTTCAAAGCACATGCTTGAATTTCCTAGAACACCGCAGATCTAAAACAACAATAAATCCTTTTTTCTCCTTGTTGCAAACGTGCCTGAAATAATAACCAGTGGAAGTAAACTATCCCTACTGGACCATTTTTGAATGCACATACCTCGAATGTAGCCTTTAGCACACTGAGAATTGCACAACTGAAAACTCAAAGTCAGCTTTTAAAGGAATAAACGATGTGGAGTTAATAACAGTGAGCAAACAAAACAGAAATGCAGAACAAGCTACTGTACTGAATCTGTTGCTTTCATAGTACATAAAGGAACTCTTTTTTTCTAATGTAAACACCACTGGCACAAAACTTCTATGTTGTAGTGCCAGAGGAATACAAAATTCAGTGGCCTGTCTACGAAACCAACCTTGTCATTAAAGTTGTCCTTAACCGTGGGGTCAAACAAAAATGTAGTTCTTCAGCTCATTGTGAGGACTGAGGCAGCAAAGGTGGAAAAAAGAGATCAAGTTCCTTTCTATTAGGCAATAAGTGCTGCCTGTGGTTAAGGAGGTGACACTGAGCCAGATGAACAACTGGTACAGGCTGAGACCGAGACTGCAAATCCCCAAAATCAGTGGAGGTTACAGGTGTACAGCATCCTGACAAAAACAGTGTTTTTCAAGCCATCAAGCACAAGGAAGTTTCAAAAGCATCCCACTAGTTCCAAGCACAGGAAAGCAAACTGTGTCATACATCTTTCACTCCTCAGGAAAACTCGTGTTTGAAACAATGGACTCTTGGGGATCCCTTGTAAGAGCTTCTTAAGGGGAGATCCAAAGTCTGCTTCACAACTAAAACTAATACAATCAGCTATTCCCAAGGCTGATAAAACACTGGTCATCTCTTTTGACTCAAGGGCTCATATCTTTCAAATGTATGCAGACTGGACCCATATACAATTGTTTGGGAAGCAGTTGCTAGAAAAAAACTGTCTCCATAAATCAGCTCGCTCAGTGTCTACATAATTTTTGGTTTTGTCCCCAAAATTGCAGAACTGCAGAGAATTTCAAAGCAATTCTGAAAACTGTAAAATGTTTAAGAAATAGGCATTACCTTTCATCTAGAGGAAGCCCAAATACACAGAGTAGCTATCCTTTTGTGGCATAAAACATCACCCGCAGTTCTCTAGAGCAATTACACCTGAAGAGCACAACACAGGATGTGGCACAGATATAACCGAAAGGGTTAATTCTATCTGCAAGTCATTAAGCACTGTGGTTTTCAAACAAAATGAACTTTATCAAGAAACCAGCCATTCCATTGCCAGAGCCACCAAACACCCATCATTAATTGCACAGAACTGTATCATCAAGGCCTCGTTCAAAGCTGAGCCCGGTCCAGCCAGGGCAATGTTCTGCTCTGTTTGCTCACACCGTGTCTGCAAGGCTGCTCTAAGCCTCCTCTCACAAGCTCCATGAGTCCGTGCCCAAAGCAAACAATAAATTTTGTATCTGTTTATAAAGCATAAAAAGAACCCAGAGAACAAATTGCTACTCACTCCTTAACAAACAATAACCCTTTCTGTCCTTGGCATGCTGGCACAACTTTATAAACACCCCCTTCTTTTTGAGGGCGACCAAAACCAATGCCCTGAGGGCCCAGAGATAATGCCAGAGAAAAGAGGTGGATAATGGGAAGACTTTCTTCTGTACCATTTCTATCACATCATTTATGAGACTTTTTTGAATAAATCAGATATGTTTGACTAGAGTAACAAGATATTAACTAAATTAATAGACAGTTCTTGGTTCAACTTATGTGATATATTTCTTTTTGCCCATAAGAAGATTTTAATAGAACACCATCCAGGTTAATTTCCAAGATGTCTCTCTTCTTTCTTCATTCAGTACCTTCTGGCAATCAAACCCTAGTGCCTCACACCACTAAAAGTTTTACAACATTTCAGGACAGCTGTGGTTGTAAAAATAGAAATGTCTCGTCATATCACAGTAGGTGTAAGAAAGCTCATTTGGCATAATTTCTCACCTGAAAACGTGAAAATAAGTCACATCAACAAGAAAGTGAGATCCTTACCACGTGTGCTCTGTAAAGCCCTATAAGCACAACATGAGTACATCCAGCCAGAGAACCATGGGCAGCGTGAGTGCAGCTATCAATTAATTATTCAAGGAAAACCTGCCTGGAGACAGCCATGCCAAGCACCTGAATCCACTTTAATGGTGGAAGCGGACACATATGCTTGCGGACTTCAAGTCCTTTCTGAGTAACGCTCACTCACTTATGATACAGGAACAGAGAGCAAACTCTGAGGAAGACTGCACTAAGTGCTGGGATTTGGGAGAGCTCAGCCTGTTGTGGGTTAGCAATGCACAAGATCTACGTTCATTCCTGTTCTATATTTGTGGATGAGCAGATGAAAAGTCGGGGCTTTCAAGTGATCTGGCATAAATGAAGGTTTCCGTACCACGGCTGCTTGCTTTGGTAGTACTTACATTAAAAGGCCTAATGAAAACTTAAGTGAATTATGTTGCAAACTGGAAAAAGTCCTCCTTTTGACAAAGTGATTAACTAGAGAGCCTCCACCAGCGCTTCTTGGACGCATTCCCAGGAAAGCCTCTCGTGTTCCTGCTATTCCTCATCCTAGATAAATAAATGAATACAAAACATTACTCAAACATGGAGAAAGTTGTTTTCAGCAATTGATAGGAAGCGTTTTGATAATAGTATACTTGGTATTAAAAATACGCATATCTCAGCGTTTACAGAGAGAGCACTATTTCTCATGCTCTATTTGCTCTCACTTAACAGAGCATTTCAAAGTCATTCCGTTGTGAAAAACAGATGAATACATGATACTGCAGAAAACCTTACTTTTAAAATACTTCTTTCTCCTCTATCAATATTCCTTCATAATAACTTGTGAAGTCTATGAAAAGTAATTTAATTTTAAGCGACCAAAGTTTGAAAATATTCAAATCAATTCACACTTCAGTGCTTTTACAGGATATAAACCCTTCTTTTCCATGAGGTATTACAGTTGTTACCTGCAAGCACAAGCTGTGTCAACATTCCATCCAAAAGGCAACCGACATCAGTCGGAAGAAAAGGAAACCACACAGACCCCAAGAAATTGCAATTACAGAAACTTGTAGGCTTGTAGGCTGTAAAAGCTGCACAAGATGAAAATGGGGCAGGGAGTGAGACACAGAAAAAGGATTTAATGGGAAACGAAAGAGGAAAGACTACAGAAAAAGAGAAGAAAGAAGCGAACACTTAGAAGAAAAGAGACCTCTGGCAATTCACAAGCAGAATGCCTTCCAGGAGAGATGCAGAAAATTTGGCATCAGAACTTGAAAGAAAAGCCCCAGTGGGACTGAGACTGGGAGGAGAGGCAAGGAGAGAAGGAGAGATGAGCTCTAGTGCTGGCTGGCCACAACACAAAGACCTTCCCAGCCACATGTGTTGTCACGGCTAGCAGGCAACGCCGATAAACACAGCTCCCAGTTTGTGGGGTGAAAGCATTGGCAGTTCTTACAGAAGAATCTAAATTGAGTTAGGAGGTTTTAATTCTGATTATATCTCTAATTTTAGCGCTGTAACAACGGTCTAGGTCTATTTGATGGCTCTGCTCTTATTCTGGTGCAACTGTTGTGCTCTCTCACCACTTCTTCTTGCTCTGCTGTGCATCACTGGCACGGCCAGAGTAGGCAGATGCAGAGTCTCCAAGGTGCCATTAACCCATTTGACAAAATGGAATTGAAGATTCCTGCCCACTCTGAGTGAGCTAGTGGGTACTTCAGCCTGCCAAAATGCTCAGCAAATCAGTATGCAATGCGTTCTGAGAAGTGGCAACTGAAAAGGTGGACAGAGCTGGGATTTGGGTTCCTTTACCAGAAAATGTCAACATTCAAACCTCAAGAGTCCATAATGTACCTAAGAGTGATGAAGCTGAATGGCCAGGGATGAACCTGTGGGACTGTGGTACTGGCTAGCTTCATATGGTCCTGCACAGGTATGCTGAGCTATCTGAGGTGTGCAGAGCTGCAGGTAGTCAGACTTCCCCTAAACACAGATGCCAGGTTGATGCCAGGTTTGTTTCTACTGGTAGCCCTCCTCCTCTCACTGCTGTTTCTGTTCTGTTTGCTGGCAGTGTGCTCAAAGCAACCTCACTTTAAAATGAGCTTTTCCTGCACAGTTTTACGGGCTGTCCTGAGGGTGTTTCTGCTGAGCATTTTGCTCTGTGGATCGGACAACGATGCCATGTGTTGCATGGATGCCTTGGAGGACTTTGTTCCCGTGTAGTTCGGTAGCCCTTCATTCCATGCTCTCAGGACACGCCGTTTCTCTCTGCCACAGCAAAATGGTGGAAATTACATCTCCCTCTGTGTTTAGGTTGCTGAAGCTCATAAAAACATGACTGAGTTACGAACAGAACATTCCTGTAACTTCACGAGAAAGAATTGTTTTCTTCCTGGCTCCTCTTCAGAGCTCAGTGGTTAACAGGGCCAGGCTGCCTCTTCTGAACACAGGAGATATTAACAGAGCTCTTGGCCCCGTAGCACAAGAACTTCTGCCCAATCTGAATCAAGAAACATACTGTCTTTTGCAAGGGAGAGGGAAAGAAACATGATGGTAAAGTCTTATTTGGCTCTTTTCAGTTGAGCTGACAAGCTGTTGTAGGCTGAGTGACTGTAGGCTGAACAAGTTGGCAGGAAAAGAACAGTGTTTTCCAAGCTGGACTCCGTAGCCAAGTCTGATGGGTAGCATAACAGACTGCATAGCCTCCAGTCAGAATAAAATCCATAAAATGAAAAAAAACCACAACAAACCACAGCATGCAGTCATCAAATCTATTCGTATGTTCAGGACTGGCTGCATAATCAAAGGAAAATTACTTCATTGGGCTCAGTGCCCAACAACAAGCTGGAAAGGGTGAGACTTTATTTCTTGGATTTAATTGAAGGCAATCGGGATGACATCTCCTAACCCCATAAAGCTGATATTCCTTGAACAGTTCATGATGACTTTTTTGTTTACTGTAATCCTGAAAATGTCACAACAGAAAGGAAATCCAGAAAACAAATGACGCTGCCATCATACAGAACCTACACATTTAAAAAAGAAGAATTTCCCTAACTTTAAACATAGCCAACACTTTTTATTGGCAAAATTATTTTCCAGTCCACAATGTTTGTCCTGGTTCAACAGGCATCTGTGCTTTAAGCTACATATCCTTTCATCTCATGACTGTTATTTAAGTTTTAACGAATTAGGGTGTTTAGACCACACTTCGACTCCTTGGCTGAGGCAATACCATTAAACAAGTGTATTCCTTACGGATGCCTACTGCCTTTCTCCATACTTGGCTCACCCTTGGAAGAACACAGGCACAAATGCAGAGAGAAGGTGCCAAGTAGTTTCTCCAGTCAGGAGAAGTATATCCCACCCCTCCTGGGAGATATCTGTCTGCCTCGTTCTTGAGAATCTCCAAAGGAAGACACACCACCACTTTGAACAGCTGTCTCTTTTGGGAGAGCAGCTCTTTCCAACCTCAAAATGTCTTTTTCCTGCAAACTAGTTCTTGCCCTATCCCTAGGGGACATGGAGAATCAATCTGCACCATCCTTCTTACATCCAGCTTTATCAAAAGAGAAATGTCTGACTACCCCTTTTAACACAAATCTAAATCCTCCAGGTTTTCTGAATCCCTTACTGCCTTGACACACTTCTATGAACTTTAACTTCTCTTTATTTGTTTGCCTCAAATCTTCCAAAATTGTACCAGGCCTCCCTGACTCAGTTGTTGGATACAGTCAATAGGTTCCATCAGAGACGGCTTCAGCTCCTCTTTCGAGCGTTACACATTTCATCAAACTCTGATGTATGCCTAAATTAGCTATCTATTCTTAATGCTCTTTTTCAGTATTTAGCTAGAAGTCTAAATTATTGGTTGTCAAATGAAGTTTAAGGATTTAATTATTTGCATGGTGCCAGATCAAATGTATTAAAATTAATGTTCACAACATGTAACAGTTCTTAAAATTTGATGCTGGGACCAAAACCAAATTGCTAAACAACAGAAAAAAATCTTGTTATTATCTCTTAATGAGAACCACTGATTATTTTTTACATTTCATTTGACAGTCTTCATCTTAATTAATTCTACGTGGCAAAGTGAAATTACTCCGGTTGATGAGGATCATTCTGACTCTGAAATACACTTATTAAACGAAATTAGAGCATGGTGCTAATCAGGCGAATGAGCATGTGTTGCCAACCAAACACACAAACCCCAACAATGAGATAATGACAGGTACAGTGACAGACACAAAGCAGTGCTATTTAAAGAGAGTAAAAGGCTTCGAGCTTCCCTAAGAGAAGGAGCAGCGTAGATGTAAAGCTCTACAATCTTCAGGAAGAACACCTTTTGCTTTTTAAATTGGGTTTGGTTTCTATCTCAAAAATAAAGCAGCATCTGTATTGGAAAGGGACTAAAGATTGATAAAGTAGTGGACTGCCAAGGTGTACCAGAGCACAGGCCCCTGTTAAGACACGGTGAGAGCAGTTTTCCAGTAATGCCCGCTAATGTTTCCCAAGTTTTGGCACATTCCTCCAGCAAGTCATTTCAAAACAAATAAAAAAAGTCCAGATTCAATACCGTCTTCCAAGTGACTTCCACTAAATCAGGATATATTTGTTAGATCTCGAGTCAAGGCAGTCCTGTGTATGTGTGTTATGGGAATAACCTGGCACAGGTAAGCAGAGCCAGCAAAGCTTGCATGTTGATGTGATGATAATTTCTGAATTAGCTTCAAAAGCTTTGTTTTGCTCAATGACAAGCGAGATGATTAACACCAGAACTACTTGCTTTCATTTGCATAGAACACATGGTTCCCTGGCTGAAACTGTAATTTTTCCTGGCAAACCTCTGACACAAGAAAGGGCTGAAGACAAGACCTGGCAGTCCAAATGTGTATCAGGAACAGATACACAGAGGAACTTTGCTCTTTCTGAGAAAGAGAGATTTCTGGCCGTGGCAGAGATCTCTTTTGTGGGTCTGAGGAGAGTGGAAGATTTCTGTGCGTGCCTGTCCTGGGTGCCCTGGAGCTGAGCCACTGGCTGGGGTGATTATGCAGCCTGTCTGTAGTCACTGTCCTCCTGTCATTTTGGGAAAAATACATTTTTAGAGGGATATAGGGATGTTCAAGAACTCTAATGGCTTCAATTAACTTCTCACATAGCTTTTCAAAGATGAGACATGAGCACAAGTAAAGGTGCCACGAAATACTGTGGATTAAATTCACGAATATATTATTTACTACTTCTGCATAGCAATTACTCACGGGTTTTCCAGGGAGAGGAAGAAAAGTCTGCTTATGTTTCAGTGACATTAAGTCCTATGCTTCTCCAAATATACAAGAGGAAGTTCACCCAAATGTTTTGCTCCCTGAAGTATCCCCCCTCCTGACAGTTCTTCTTTTGCTGGGTTGTCCAAGGGCATAATTAAACCCAGATCTTATCTTCCAGGGACAAACACAGGCTATATGTTAGAAAAGAAAGTAGTTGGGCAACTAGAACAGTTGTTGCATCATGTTATTGTCTGGATCCTTGAAGCTTTATCACTGGTCTTTTGAGGAATGCACTGAAGTACAGAATAATAAAGTGTATTAATTGGTATTAATCTCTTCCTACTCTGAGGTGATGGGAGTCTAAAATAAGCAACATACAAGAAGACAAAAGAGGGAGGCAGACTATTCCATTATTTAAATTTGCATTCAGCTCAGCAGACTCTTTTGCAGAATAATTTACACCTGTATTTTGCACCAGCGTGAGCCAGCACTCTTGGGTCTGCAGCTGAAATTCAGAGAGGAGGTGTAAATAGAGACACATTAACTACTTCTTTAGGTAGTTCAGATACTTGGCTAATTGTGCTGATATCTACACTAGCAGTTCTGCACAGCAATAAATCATGTCATGTCATTCTGTGGGAGCATTTTTATTTGTAGAAGCCATTTGGCTGTAAAAGTATAAATTCAATTACCTTTTTTTCTTTTTGGAATGTGGCACATAACATAAAAAGGATATATTCCAACAGGTATAGCTTTCAATTAGTTGTTCCAGCTTACCCTATCTCTTAACAATTAACACTGAATTGCACTTGCCATTTTTCAGAATGGAATCATTTATACAGATAAGGACTGAAAAACTTGGTATTTTAAACAGATCACTTCTGCTGTAGGACTGACCTGACTCAAATTATAACGGCATTTTTATTACTATGGCCTCATTTATTTTCAAAACTGAAATTTTAGCATCCAGTGTTTAGAAAGCTTATCTGTCTTCATCTAGCAGTGATGCAGGGGCATTTTGTCACACTGTGGTGAACATTTCAGGACCTCACACCCATCCCCTTGCCATTCGATGATGAGCATGGCTCCCTCTGCCATTTTTGAATACAATGAAGTGCATTTTGAATCTGGGGAGTGGAATTTATTGTTGCCAACATATCTCGGTTTTCTCCGACTTCTAATCTGGGCATACATTGATTTTTGTGGCTGTCTTAACTCTCCCCTCCAGTTTCTACATGCAATAACTAAGAGGTATTATTGTAACATTCAAGATAAAAAGAGGGTGGAGAGATGCAACGTATCATCTTGGTGTTTAGTGCAACATGTACTTTAGGAGAGCTGCATTTATACCCAGCACTGATTTACCCTGCCACTCTGCTAAGTTGTTCGATAAATACAGTGCTCCACACAACCAGCATTCCTTGAAGATGTATTACTGGAGCAGATTCTTTTCCCTCAGCAGCGCCTTAGGAAACTAAATATAGATGCCTAAAAAGAAACCTAGTCATGAATTCTAAGTGTAACACAAACCAGCATTAAAGCCAGTGAGAGTTCTGGGCACTCAAGAATTCAGGATACTTTGTATAAACCGTCGCAGACAAGAATCACATTACTAATTAGCAACTGGTCAAAATAAACAGGGATCAAGGATACTGTTGAGCTAAAATAAGAAACCTTACTCAAAATGCATGCCAAACTTTTTCTTCAATATTTAAAGTCCACTTGACCAATAATTTCTATGCTCATTCTGATGCCCTCTTTCTTGCAAGGCTAGTAAATGTGAGGTATTTTCCAAGCTTCTAGGTACATGAGTCTACTTTTCCTTTTCTTTTCAGAGAAAGAGAGAGAGAACAGCTGTGAAACAGCTGGATGGAGCTCTGCAGTGTCTTTGCATGGTGGCCTATCCCAAAACTCCCCTAAGCTGTCCTCCTCTGCCACTTCTACTGGCAGATAAAAGAGGCAGTCTAGACAACCTGCCAGAAGGACTTCCGTTCAGTAAGATTAACTTTCATTTCAAGAGGTCCCCAACAGTAATTTTTTGATAGCTTTTGTTCTTCAATGGCACCTCTTCTATATTCACCTCTGCTTTGTATTCTCAAGAGCAGACAACCCTTGCTTATCAAGAAAGGGATTCGGTCCTGCATCCTCCTGAGGGCACAGCAGGCTCTTCCTGGCCTGAGAGGCTGAGAATCCTGTTCTCCAACCACCAATGCCTGCTCTCAGACGTAGAACACTCTGCTTAAAGCTTTTGCTTTAATGCAAAGTTAAACTTCTCCTTTCCAATCTTTCACTTTAGGGAATAAAGGGAGGCTGGAATTGCAAATTCTTAACTCACTGCCATGTTAAACGTAAGCCTTCTCCAACAGTTTACTTCCATCTTTTCACAATACTTTTCACACCGTTCCTCTCCACACAAGCCCACACTTCTCTTGACTGCCATTTACCCCTGGGAATCTTTCAGGAGATGCAATCGGTGCCAAAACATTGTAACCCACATCCCTTTCTCTTGGGAGCAGAGAAACAATGATGCTCTGAAGTTAGGGCGAAACATGCAGAGACACAAAGACCTCCTGCACTGCTGTCACTGGTGGGGCAGCTCTGGCAGCAGAGTTTGGATGAGCTGCAATGCCAAGAAGCCTCTTTTATACCTTTTAAAGGCCATTATGAAACTGCCTAAGGTGCAGGATACCAGCAAAAGACCCAGAGTACCTTTCACATGCAAATGTAAGAATAGGAAAAGCTACAACTGGAGGCAAAGAGTCAGACAGAAATAGAAATGCCAAACCCTGGCAAATACAGCCAAAAGCAGTGTGTGCCTGGCTCCGAGCACCCAAACTGAAGCTTTCTTGGCCCAAGAGATAACTGGTCCTGGGGAGACAACGTGGAACTGTTTCAATGTCAGAAAAAAAAATCCTTTTTGCAACACTGCTATCTTGTCAAGAAAATTGCTGTGGTATGGAAGATGGATCATATGAAAGATGGGCAACAGCCCACAGACCGTCTATGGTCTTCCAAGATTTTACCATAACACACTGGTCTTTGCCAAGTGGAGGAGGAAACATGCCAGCAAAAATAGTTCTTCCTCCCAAGATGAGACCAATTACACTCACTTTGTTCCAGGCCAACAGCTTCTGGTTTCCCCCTAGTTCTGACTCAGGGCTGGGACAGGGGAGGGGGGGTCACTGCCTCTTACGGATGCTTTTCTCACAGTCTGCTCTCCAAATTTCTGGCCAGAAGAGCACTGTGGCAAGTAATTCCCAGTCTGACCCCGAGTGGGTTTTGGCATTCAATCAATCAATCAATCAATCAATCCATCCATCCATCCATCCATCCAGTGTGACGCTTTTGTTCTGGTGAGCAAACCCCATAAAGCTGCGAGCCTGGTTTCTGGCAGTTTGCATCTTCTTTTTGCACCAGCACCACGGTCGGATTCGGTGTCACAGCCTCGGTTTAAACACCACTTGTTTATACACATCCTGCGGTTTCTCCGGGCAAGATTAGGCACATATAATCCTTCCTCAAAACGGGAGCTGCACTAAATATTATAGTATTTAGAACATAAATATGAAGGAAGCATGCCTTAGGATTACTGTGGTACAGCATCTAGCCCAATTAGAGACACATGGAGTACTATATTCTTTTAAATTCGGAAGATTTTTTTTTTTTAATGTGTTTTTCAGAATATTTCAGTCACCCAAAAAAACTAGTCAAAGAACTGACTTGAAAACATTTGGATCTGGACTTCTACAACACACATTACATTACACTCTTTTCTAGTTAAGAATATGCAACAGCTGATAAAAATCAACAAAGCTTCCTTGATTTCAGTGCAGCGGTGCCAATTCATAATGTACAAGGATTTAGCTGTACTGTTCCAGCTAAAAACCAGAATTTTATTCAAGCTGTCCAAATATACTTTTGACTCACATTTAAGAAAGAAGAGACAGACTTGTTTTGATCAGACTAATCAAGAAGAGGTGCCTCCTCCTTTCCCAAAAATGCACATTTGTACAGCACTGACAACCCTCCAAGTCCCACCTTTCTCTCTAAGGAGTAACACGGAATAACCTCATCCTACTTGCACAGCATTCCTGTCTCTCTTCAGTTCACTCCCTCACCTCAAACATTTCCTTTTGATGTCTCAGGACACTCAAGAACACCAGCTTAGGAAAGGGGTCTGCCACCTGTGACCTTTAGAAGGAACTTTCTCAGAAAGATGGAAAAAAATACCAGCAGGCAGTAAAAACCTTGTAGGCAATTCGGTGTAAGAAGCAAAACAGGTACTTACCTATTAGTGCTTGGTGTCCTTGTTTTACCCGCAGAGCTGTGCGCAGGTGGGCATAAATCCTGCTTCCAAGTCAAATGGGAGGTCTCATTCTCCCCACCCTGCTGGGATCCTGTAACAAAAACTTCTTATTGTTATCCTCCAAAACATCTCTGACTGCTGACTTCTCTTAGTCACAAGACTGTGAGAAGAGCTGGACTGCTGAGGATGGAGAAGACAAGCTCCTTCTCTGCCACGACCAAAACATATTCACGCATTTGACAGGGTTATATATAAACTTCACTACAGAATAAGGTGCTACTTCTGTCATTTTGTAAACACAGGGATTATTCCAGAAAACAAAAGGTGATTAAGTCTGCCTTCAGTTGTAATCTCGACACAGGAGTCCTCGTTCTGGGTCGAGCACCTGGCAATGTTGTCTCTGTGCCACCAGGCAGACAGATCACAGATCACATATCCAAGAGATATTTACTGATTTCTTTCTTTAAAGAAAGAAGCATGTACGAAAATGAACTTGCAAACAACACTTATTTTCTCTTGCTTCACTTTAATTAGATTACCCCTACTTGGCTTTAAAAGATTTAGCTAAACTATAATAATCTGTATCCACCAGCTACAGGTTTTTGCTATAGAATATAAATGGCACATTTAAATGTTATTAGCATATGAACTAAATTACTTTTAGAAAGAACTGACTTTACGGATGCTATGTTTTCATTTTTATAGATACACACAGTTTCAATTCCTCTGCTCTCTTGTAGCTAGTAAACAAACAAAAACTTTCTGATGTTTCTTTTCCTTCATCTTGTTGGGGGGAAAAACAAAAAACCACAACACCAGAAACCATCGAACACTCCAGATTGTTACGTTACTTCCACACTTCAAGCCCAGGCTATTCAATTAACAATAATTATTATCTGATTACCACTGCAATTAATGGGAAGGAATCCCACCACCGCTATCAATGAATTATGAGTCAGGCAATGAAGCCAGTTTTCCCATTTGTTACAAAGTCTGAATTAATAAAGACTTCATTAATGCTGCATAGAAAGATGCCCAAACCAAACCCTGATATTTACACTGGACACAAACAATGGGAAATATGAGACACACGGTATTTCCACTTTTAATTTTCCAACTGAATCCTGTATTAAGACAAAATATTATTATTCAACATCTAAAACAACTGGAAGTGAGATCAGTCAAATTTAGAATTTGCTGGAGAAAATGGAGAAGACTTGAGGGAAAAACCCAGAGTCTTTAGACTTGTTTTTCCCTTGAAAACATTGCCAGATGAGACAGTCTCATCAATCCTGCAACACAGCCTGACATGTTAATTAACAGTTATGAGGATAAGAAGTATTAATTTACTGTCCCTGCACTTTCAGTGGAAAGCAGACAAATTTTATCTGTAGTTTCCCCTAGAAACTGAGAGCTTCCTTTCCCAATGTACTCTTGGAACAAGAGCAAAGCAAATTATCAAAAAAAGCAACTCACCAAATATAAAAAATATACTCCATTCAAGCGACTTGAACAATTTCACTGTCTGCAGTCATTTGAAGACTGAATCCTGAGCTGCAACTGAAGGGAGGAAAAAAAAAAGATCTTGAGAAATAACTTGGCCTTACCAAACTCTACCTCAGAATCTGCAAACACACAGCTGTCCCTGACCTCAAGTCAACACTACATAAACGTGCCACTGTTCTCTGCTCCCGAGTCATCAAAATAGGAATTCCTCCAAACACAAAGATGACTTATTTCTCAAAAAAGTTCTTTCAACAGCAAGCATACACTTAATTTACCTGCTGAATCACGCCAATCCTTAATCTGAAGCAAAGAAACATGACCTGATTTCTGTTCTCATTCAGAGAGCAAGATTTACAAACCATCATACTGATAGCTTATCAGGGTGCTTTTCATTGAATACACTTCTTTTTAGCTAACTTCAAACCACTGTGAGCAAAAGAGAAAACAATGGCTGACTACCAAAGCACAGGAAGACATTTTTCAGTTTTAAGAATAAACTTATCTCCTGACGAGTGTATAAGATTTGGAGTTTTGGGCAGATCATTTTAACACAGAGATTCTGTTTTCCATGATACTTTCAGTAACTTCTCCAGCTTCCCACCACATATACATAAATCAGACACACACTTTCTTAATTATTGCAGGGAGTGGCATTATAAATCTCTGCTTTTCCCAAGATCTACAACCTCATAAAATTAGAATAATGTGCATCATCTCTCTTGCATAGCTTCTGGCATATCATTTTCACCCTCCTTCCAGCATAATTGAATACTCCATGGGATATTTGTAGTAATAGTCATCAGTCTCTCTAATGAAAGAAGTCTGGAAAAAATATGGCAGTTTAACTATCAGATGCTATTTCATAAAAATAAATGTTAATGTTTTCCAAGTACATATGATGTTCTTAATATTATTAAACTTGGGATATGTTGGTGAAAGCATTTGTATATTGAGCCATCAGGACTGGAGCTAAAACTATTTGGAGAAAATAGGAGTAATTTAGAGTGAAGTTTGTGACACTTCCCCATCACCAGCTGACCCACACAAGGGACAGCATGGACAAGGGCTGCTCTCAGGTGAGGTACCCCTGTCCCTTTTTATTGCCTAATAAACCCACACTGTAACTCTAGAGGCACATAACCTCTGAATACCAGAGGTGGTATTTAATTACACAAGCAACCCCACTGATTTAAGTCATACTTAACAGGGGTAAGAGTCTATTCCTCATGGACAAAATTTAGAAACCTGGAAGTTAACTTGCTTTCCTGTTTTAGTTCCTGGTTACCAAACATTTCATTGATTTGCTTATTGCTTTCCCATAACAAATGCAGATGCATTCTGTTTAAATTTCTATCTCAGAGCTGCTATCAGCTCAGTTTAAGTTTCTGTTTGAGTACGAGCTACTATTTTTATAGAGCTGCTCCTATTACAGAAACCATAGAAAAAAAGCTGTTTACCAAACGTGGTAATAAGCACTAAAGATAAATCTTGGGTGTTAAGATAAACACAGTGTAATATAAGTTGGATTGCGATTGATTGGAGATGCTACCACTCAGAATTACTCTAAATTCAATCTTGAACAAAAGAACAAAGAAACAAAAGAAACTCTTTGCATAGTTACTGACTTCTGAGAGGTCAGCTCTAATGAACTGGGAGAGTAAGGCACCACAACACACGCAGCTCCCAAATTTCCAAAACCCAGATCCAAGCCATGCTTTAGAAGTACATTGCCAGTAAAACTGTTCCTTTGAAGAACTCAGCTTTGATTTTCACCAAAATTCTATTATTCTAGAAGCCTCTCTTCTTACCTCCTACTTTTACTGCAGCTACCCATCATGTTCATTACCCAGTGAACTTGATCAGCAAATCACCAGGCTCAGTAGAGATGCAGTAGAAATTAAGGTAACAGGACACTCATTTTTCCAAGAGCTTCTCCATGACAAATATGGTATTTAATAAAATGATTCCATTGCCTGACCTGGAATTTTATGCTCCCTCTGAGCATGACATATCTTGCACCTATGAAGTCAATCAAATGCCAGTGTTATTTTTGCTTTTATTACCCAGGGCCAGTAGAGCAGTTTCAGTAAAAATAATTTATACCAACTGTTTCCAGTTAATGGAAATTCAAAGTCTTCAGATAGTGTTTTTTATTTCTGGTGCTTGAATTCTCAAAGAAATAGTGAAGTATAATTGATACCATATGCTTTTTATTGTCTTCCACATGAAAGAATCACGATTTCCAGTGGATCATCGAATTCTGCTGTGGCACTGTGCCAAATCATCAAACACCAAGGTCACATGTGATGAAGGTACAGTGTTCAAAGCAGGAATACCACGTATCTTATCTCGGAATTGAAGGTTTATTTCAGTTTGTCTGAGTACACGCAGACAAGAAATTTTCTGGGGTTTTCCGCAGTCTACAAAGCAGCTCCTTGTGAATTACGGGCACGAGCCCAAGAAAATGTGCAAATATTCATCACCAAACAACAGGATTACAAAACACTATCAGTTCAAAAAGTACATTACAGTAGAGCCAAGCCAGTGTTTCAGACACTTCAGAAATGTTAATAACCATCACATATGAAATTAACTGCACCTACCATACTTCAGGAGTATCACTGACACGGAAAAATAGTCTCTTTGTCCTACAGTTGTGCCCGCAGAAGCATCATGTTTGCTGATTGTTATGAGTATTAATTTAATCTGCTTTACTCGTCTGCTTCAAAAAATCACAGCTAAAGGGATATTTTTAGAAAATCCTGCAAATCTTTCTGCTTTGGGAAAAAAACCACTTTTTGCTTTGCGTGCAAGTCTACGGCAGGCTGAGGAACTGAATCTATTTATCATTTTCAACTGATTTTGTGACACTATTTCCCACCTTTACTTCTGCTGTATCAGTTCAAGCTGAGAACTTCTGGAAGGAGAACATCACCTGCACGACACATGTCTTACACAATGGAGAAATTGGACACACATCCAAGAACTGCAATTCCAGCAGCAAGGGAAAACCAAAACCCAAGGTTTGAGACTACTTACAAAGTCAGAGCAGCGCTTTTAGCTTGGACAAGGTTTCCAAAAACGGGAGACACTTTCCTTTCTCTCTAAGTTTGTTCTTCACATCATAAAAGGAACAACATAACACAGGGAATGACCAAGCATCAGGAATAAACATGGAGTTATAAAGTCTGATCTGCTTACAGGGGTACTGTGCGTGCATTTGTCATCAGCTCAGCAACTTCTCTTTTTCATCTCATATACAAAAGCTTTTCTAAAATAATGTACACATCAACAAAACAGTTCACCAGAGGCTGATGAACTAAAACTTCCATGTAAAAATTCATGATGCCAATACTACCAAAAGAAGTTCAATTGGCATATTTTATCCAATGGTAGGACTTTTGCAGAGAAACAGGAACCCAGGCAGATTTTATCTCTCTACTTCTCAGGTAGGAAATTCAATTTTTCGCCTTCTGGAAGAGTTTCAGTTGCAAAGACTTTTGAAGGAACATAATGACAGTACAACCCAAATTGATGGTTTTAAAGAGAAGAAATACTAAATTTATGGCAGGGACAATGCTACAATCCAGTATCTTGGGCCTTTGTTAGAGACAGAACAAACATCAGCCCGGGGCTGGAACGACTCTGGGGACAGTCTAAAAATCTGTCACCATGGCTCCTCCAGGTCACAGATGAATTGATGGAAATAGCAACCCTTCCTAAAAACATCAGCAGGCAAAGAACTCTGAGGAAGAGTCTCCTGAGTTCTTTCTGCACAAAAGATACAAAATGGCAGTCTTGCTGTTCTAAAGTTCTCCCTACTTTTGGCCTTTCGGGATACTCTCTTGTTCATAAATACATAAAGCCATGAAGTTAATTTCTGAAAACATCTCAGGGAGTTTCTGGAATCTGCTGGCAGAACAGAGGTAGCTGCAGAATAGAACAAGGCCCCCAACATTTCCCACAATAAAATGAAAACTTACACACCTTAGAAACATTACTTTTTCCTTTCACACGATGGTCAAGGCAGGAACGAGAATGCTTCATTTTTTTCTTGAGGGAGCAGAAAAATTGCCAAAAAATTCTCTTTCTGATGAAAGAATCAGATTTATCCACTCATCATCTCTACAGAACAGGATCTTTTGTAAGATGAGATGCAAATCAAATGTTTACCTATCAAATATGTACAAATATAAATCAAGTGCTAATACCTACCTACGAAGATTTTAAACTCAAGAGGAAATTTTATATTTGTCTCTGTTTTTTGGAAATGGTTATGAATGCAGTATTACCCTTGCAGCTATCGTATTTTTCTTCTCCTCATCTATTTACTCTTTTTTTCTGTTTTTAAATTACACATTCCTGGGTGCCTGCCTAAGGGAATTTGGACATTCTCAAAGAAAAGGGATGCTTAGGTCTGTCTCAGCAAGGGGAAATAAGTTGTGGTTTTGCTGGAAATTGCTTTAGAGAAAATAAAAGGATTGGGGAGGAATCTGAGGTATTAAAACCTGTGTAAGTCCAGCTCCCTGTTGTGAATTCAGCAGCAGTTTACAGCCAGTTTTGATCTGTGTCTTGCCCTCATTTTCTAAAATAATTTGTATTTATGTTAAACACATACCGACTTCACCCTGTAAAAATGTTTAAACCTCTCACAAATGAGCTTCTATGTAAATACTGTTGGATAAACAATACTCGAAGAAGTCAAGACACTATAACAAATAACTGGAGCTGATGACTACAGCCATGAAATGCTTTCGCCAGGGGCAAATAAATTAATAACCTTGCTGTTGTACTGTAGCGTCTCTTATGCAAAATGCTTGTCTTTCCTATTTATTCAGACACATGCAATGAGACATGAAGCCATGGTTTCTGTAAAATCCCCCGGAGGAAGCTTATAGAGCCAACATATCAGGGTCTGGGGTTTGGTTTTGACGTTGTGTTCAGTAATAATACCCTTTGTATGCATTTTCCAGCTCTACATATATAAGATTAGAAGCAAAACAGCTCAATTCTCCAGCAGAAATTTTACCACTTGGCTTGAGACACAGCGAGGCATTCGTTAGTTTACTGTCACTCCTATATCCTGCCCCCTTGAAAATTTTATTGGAGAGAGACACTAGCAGCAATATGTGCTGATGATGAGTGCATTCCACTCTTTGAGGTGTACTCTGAGGATTTACTGTGCTAAATGTACTCCCAAGCCATAGGTGTACGCCCTTTGTTTCTACGTATTGTTATATATGCCCCACAGATTGTATTCCCTCTTGTCACACAGAACCCATCTGGAAATGCTTCCAGTTGCACACAGTTCCCGTTTCTTTGTTGAATATATTCAACAGAATGGCCGAGACAAATGGGAGGAAGCACAAACTTTTAAAAATAAACAAATGAAGCGCAAGACGGTTCTCAGCTTTGCGCCACTTGTTCAACCCCGGCTACACAACCGAATGAACAACGTTTCTGCCAGACATCTGAGGAATCCCTGCCTGTTCATTTACTCCTGTTTACACTGGAATATTTAACAGGATATCATTCCTGTGGAAAGGGCAGTGCAATTTCACCTCGTTACCGCGGCACATCCATCGTGGTCAACTCCTTTCTTTGCGTTGCTTCGCAGCCTGTAACAGCTCTGGACTTTGGGGCCAACAGCACGAATGCAATTATCCAATCTCTCCAGTTACTTCACACTCTCCTGTGAGAATATCCTGAGCCATCTGCTGTCAGCACCAGTAGGCCTGCAGTCCCTGGAAGCATGTAAATTAGCTCAGGGTCACAGAACACAAAAATCTCTTTTCCCAAATGTCAGTCACTATGTGGCCTTGCAAGTCACAGCTCTCACAATCCCATCCCAAACACACTCCATGCCCACATGTCACCACAAGAGCCAGGAGTTGCATGGTTCTAAGATATTAGGTTTTTTACTCTAACTTGTTTTCAGAGCTCTCACCATGGGTCAGTGCAGATAACGAGCGAATGTCCATTTTTAAAAGGTGTGTGTTTCCTTGCTGAACTCTGCTTTAGTACTTAATTCACTGGAACACAATTAAGCACAGGGAAGAGACGGCCCATGTGAGCACGAAGGAATGACTCCTGGAGACTGTCACCACTACTTACAGATGGAGCAGAGCCGTCACCAAAGCAAGTGAGACTCCAATCCCAGCTGGGAGCCCAGGAATTCCCCAAACTCCCTCATCCAGGAGACAGATGATGAACTAGTTCCCCACTTGCCAGCTTAGCCACACTGTGGGGAAGATAATCCTGAAAGCTTTTGCATTAAACAGTTCCAAGCTTCAGACAGATACAACTGGCTTAGTAAGTCTAACCAAGGACCTATAGCTGGGACTAGAGGTGGTCAGAAGTGGATTTTGGATTTAATTTTTTTTTTTCCTGAAAAAGGTAATATTCACTGCCATAGAGGCTAATGAGGAAAAGACCTTGGTGCCAGAGTGTGTCCTGTTTGCTTTAGTAAGCAGAGCACCAGTCTGGGACTTGGGAACACTGCCCTCTGAGAAGGGTCTTGCATCCTTCTCCAGAAACTCTCTGCTTAGCTTAGGGCAATGTAGATTGTAGAGGAAAAATAAATCAAAAAATGCCACAGTTCCCTCTGGAATGAGACAGGATTAGAATATTATACTAGAATACCAACAGAGAAGATCAAATTCAATTTTGGCATCCAGAGCCGAACTCTGCAACACTAGCAGAGTTTTTGGCTCTCTTTCAGCTTATTTAGACAGTAGCACTGACTCTGCAATTACATTTTTCAGTATGGCAAAGTAGTTATTATCTCTCCCTCTTTTATTCACATTTGTCACAGCAACTTCCAATCAAGCACAGAAACGTTATACAAGATAAATGTGACTGAGCAAATCTGAAACTCAGCATCACTTATTCTTCCCTTTCAAGACAGCAGAGAAAGACAAAAAATGTTCCTGGAAGATTAACTTAATTAATAAAAACATCTGCAGGCTCAATGCTGAAAAAAAGCAAAACGCCTCCTTTGATCCTTTAACTAGGAACTCTATCAATACAGACTGATACATGTCCCATTTTTCTAACAAAGAAACATGAAGGAAACAGCTGAGATATACATTGTTATGTATGCAGAGAACCTAGTAAAAATTCAGATAATCTAGAAATGTAATACTGTGTTAATGAGGAACTACGACTGATAAATACTGATGATACTGGAAAGCTGTAGGAGAAACATTTCAACACTGGCACTGTCCAAGCCAATTAGAAAACTCATCTGATTACACTAATGCCAAAAATAGGAAACCAAATCAGGGATTTCCAGCTAATAGCTTTCCTAACTAAAACTGAAAAGGTAGCACAAGCTCAAGGCTGTCAGACTGCACTGCAGATTTCCATCAATGGACAGGAAGATCAAATGGGTTTCCTAAGTCGGGTGCTCAAAGCAGTGTTCAAGGAATGATGTGGTTAATGCCTGAGCTCTGATCATCTGAATACTCTCCAGAATCCTCTCACAGGTTTGCAGAAGAGCACTGAACAGCCCTTATAACATCTTGTATCAGTTCTCCAACAAATGCTGCTTGGGACTGACAGCATCCATAAGGCTTGAAATACAGTGCCCTGCTAGAAGAGATGGACATAAATCCTGTCCCTTTCAGCAAAAACCATGAGTGCCTCAAGGATGTCTGCTTCCTCTCCCTTTAACTTCCCCATGGAGACAGGCACTACTTATGCATATTATGTCCATATTTGGTTTTATGCTACAGATAAAATATTGCTAAGGTGACCTTCAGGTGAGCAGAACAGCTACAGTCAATGTCATAGCTAAGATGACATGACTGAGAGGAAACATAAATATGCTTTCGGGGCTTTTCTGTACTTTACCTGTTCTAGTTCTCTTTGGTGAACTGCCCCCACCAACGTTCTTCATTCACATGTTGAACAAACGATACCGATATTTTTCAATCATGCTCGATGCTGACTGAGCACACTGTGGAATAAATCATAGCCAAAGATGGATGGTTAGAATAGGATAATGACAAGAGAATACAGAAATCAAGAATTCCTGTAGACAAATAACAAAATGGAGTAATTTTCATCCGTTTTTCGGAGATAAGCATCTATGTTCTCACCATATATTTTATCTTTTACCCATGTTTTCTCTTTTTCCTCCATTCTTGCAACACCAATTGCCAAGCAATACTTTTGGTCAGCACGCACCAGTAACTACATTTCTCCGTGTGGAATTCCTGCACACACGTTTCCTTAGCAGTTACTGACAGGCTGCCTGTGCACCAAGTATTTCACTTCAACTGTTCCACCTGCTGTCTACAAAATTACCAACGACAACATTTTTGCAAAGACCCGATTATTACTGCCCAACCTCAACCTCCATGACACCCAGGAGAGTCTCCCTGATGTCTTTAATAGGAACAGCCTCTGGCCAGCAGAGCACTTTTGAAAATCCCCTCCTCAGCAACAGGAGAGAAGCACAAGCCACCATAATCACATTAAGAAAGATCAGAAATATGTAAGCAGTCTGTTACCCAGATCTTTTCCGAATTAATACCCCCACCCAGTAAAAATGATAGAGAGACCAACCTCTGCCCCATGTGGAGATGATCACAGGAGCGAGGGCAGCATCTCTAAATGAATCCTTATGCACCCTCCACAAAGACTGCACAAGGCAGTGCAGAGGACAAAAAGGAGCCACAACAGTACTCTGTTCCATATTCTTCCAGGAATATATTCTCTTTCGTTTGAAAACATTCAGGTCTTCTTTACCTTCTCATTACTTGCTCTCAGATCTCTAGGCAAGACACAATTATTAATCTGCAGATGTACTCCTATTACAAGAATTTAGGGTTATGACAGGAAGACAAACATTCTTGCTATTGCCTGTTTTTCCGTTAATTGTTCCTATTTTCGGTTTTTTTCTGGCAAAAAAAGTAGGATTCACACAAACAGTGGAAACCATCCTCCAAACAGCATAATACTCCATTAGAAATGCAAGGCTTCCTAAGTGGTGATAATGTACAACAGAGCACAGGAATCACTGGTGTAAGCTGCTGCTGCTGCTGCTACGGAATTGCTTGGAAAATGTCTCTTTCCCCTCTGGCAGGCTGCATTCGTGCTGTGAGCTGAACAACCAAGTTTGTATCGGGAATTCTGCCCACAGGAAAGGCACATATCACACAAAAGAATAAACAAAACCTCAACTTTCTGTCCAAAAAAAAAGTAACTCATCAGGAAACTGACTCTCAACCTTTGCACGGAGTGCAAGGGCTCACTGTGGGCAGGATTCAGTTGTGTAAAGAGGGGTGTGCAGTGGCATTGCGGCTGCCCCGGGCCATGTCTCCTTGTCTCCGTGAGGCTGACAAATGAGCCAGGACCTCGTGCCCTTCTGGGCAAACGCAGGCCCAAGTGAGTTGTCCTGGGGCATCTTCCAGAGCACAGCAGGGATAAATGCTCAGGAAACCAAATCCCACCCACAGTGCACAAATCACCAGCAACAGGGTCTGCAGCGTCGGGTCTCTTACAAGCAATTCATTTCCCTTGCTGGCTGGTTTTTGTTATGAAAACAATCTGATCAGAGCAGGTACAAAAAGATGAAGGAGGAAATTAGGCAGAGAACATGGGCTGAAGTGCAAAGTCCTGAAATACCCAGAAATACCGAGGCAAGAAATCCTGCCGGCAAGGCTCTCTTTTCCAGGCATCTGCTCCTGCAATTGTCATTCACATTTGCACGTACTTTCTATCTCACCTTGCAGCACGGAGCAGCATCCGAGTGCTGCACAGTGGTAACAGGTGGTGATAATCCCACGGATTTCCTTCAAGATATTATGGGAAATGAAGTTTTCACTGCCTGGCCCACACTACTAATGGAAGAATGTGCAAGAGTAAGGAGGACAGCTGGGTGGGGAGGATCTGCTTCTGATTAGAGGGGAGGAATATCGTGCACTTTGCATGAAGGCTCCAAGAGCAGAGATCATCCTATGCCAATGCTGGCATCTGCCTCTGAATTTTAATCTTACTGACTCCACAGCCACCTAATTCCAGCTGATGTACTGAGGGGCAGCTGATGCTCTGCTCTCCGAACACATGTTTTATGTACAGTAATGCTCAGCCATTTTGGAGGCACTGTGCTCTTCCTGCACTTGGAAAAAAGGGATTCCAGTGAACACAAAGAATTTATCTCTTTGTTCTTTCTGAACGCAGAGAACAACATTAACGTCTTGAAGATATCAAAAGACTTACTTCCTGAGTTAGTTCAGAATGATTTTCTAAGAGCTCACCATGGCTGACAGTCAAAATAAATCAAATTGCAAACAATACTGTACACAGGTCCTCAGTTAAACTGCCAGTTGCATCTGAGAAAACAGGCATTACACATCTATGTGCCATAAATTCCCAAAAGTTTTCCATTGCTGCTTTGCAGCGGAAGCTCCACTACACTCAGGAACTTAGACAGAGCCATAAATACAGCAGTGAGGTGCAATTAAACACCTCCCAGCGTAAGCCATGGGTTTTACACTCATTTTGCAGCAGTATAATGCAGTCACATCCAGCACAGGCGAGCAATGAATCAGTCGTTCCGTGCTGCACTGGCACTCAGACAACAGGACCTATCCGACAGTCGATGGAATCTCATTTCATTTCTAGGAGAGGATAATGTTTTGTCCCCCCTCCAAGGAAATCCCAGAGGGATTTATGTTCCAGAATGGACTCCAAAGCAAACACCCAAAGTGGTGATGCACGGAACTACCTTCAAACCTGGAAACCACAGCAGCTGAGACCGCACAGTCCTTTCCCAGTGTAAGGTCTGAGCAGGGATTGCTAACTCAGGCCAGGAGCTGGGCTCTGCTGCTCCAAGGATCAGTGCTAGTTTATCTACACAATACGGAGCTGCACCTTCTGGCTGTTCCAAGTCAGAGCAAACCCAAAAGAGGTCTTTGCACTCCTCTTCCACTCCTTTTTACTTTTGTCCTAACTGTGAGTGCAGGCTTACAAAGAAACTCAAGCAGGAAATGTAGAGGGGCGAATGTCATCAAGCAGCAGGCTCAATGAGTAGGCATTCTGCTTTCTTCAAGAGAAGGGACAACAAACTCAGAGCATGCTGATTTCTAGTAGTGTTAACTAATGAAGAGTGACTTTGTGCATTTTAATGTAACTGCGACAAGCATCAAAATTCTTGGCATGCAACCCCCGAGCCCATTCAGGAGGAAAGCACCAGAAAAATTCTGAATGGTATTTGAAACGTGATTTCATTAAATGCCTATCGCCAGATGCACAAATGTAATAAATCTGATTAGGGAAGTAAACAAGAACATAAACTATGCCCAGTTATTTGCAATAGAGCCATTAATGCTAAATCTCCTCAAGTCTGGACCCACTTTCAGAGGCTCAAGTTGAGTATGCTGTATTCCAAGAGCCTGATGTTTGATGCTACAGCCAGAAAAAGAGAGACATTACCAGCTCCACGTCCTTGTCTGGGCAGAAGGCATTTGAGAGCTTTGATGTGGATACAGAATACACGCTGCTCAATCTCATGTCAGTGTTCCAGTTTACTTTGCTTCTGGCTTTACATGCAACACATGTTCAGTTATTAGAGGTTTGCTGCATATTACATCACCGTAACAAGTGACCTCATGAACTCGCACCGCTAATTCAAAAGGATTAGCGACATTTGCTCGACATGTCTTTGAACTTACTTCGACTAAAGGATGGGCTGCTGAACAGAAGTACATCCTCCTGCAAAAATAATAGAAAATAGGCTTTGGTATCTGTTAAAAACGTGTATCAGCAGGCAACCTCCTGTTACAAGAGGGAATTACTTCTGATAACGCACAGAACTTTGATCAAACCCTTATTCTCTGCTGAAATACATTGACCCCTATTGTCTTATGCAGTTCCAGTGGCTGAGCAGCTTCAGTTTCAATTACTGCAGCGTGGCTTTGATAGATCACAGAATCAAGTAGCCACAGTAAATTATTCAGAGTTCTAGATCATAGTTGTTTCCAAAGTATTCCCGCTGAACTTCGGGATTTAGGGTATTTAGCAGTTTACAAACAAGATTTTTCTGTATTTTAAAGAAAAATCTACCTTTAATTAGAGGATAAACAAACCATGCACAGCCTTTTTTTGCTTTAGATTTCTAATGTGTTACTTCCCACTGTAGCAGTCATTTAATATTTTGTTTTCTTGCTCAAATTTGGAAACAGAAAACTATGAGGAGAATGAACTGAGGAGCAGACAAAAAATAAATAAAACAGAAAGTGCGGCACAAAACCAATGTGAAAATTATCCCATCCTGATTGTTAAGACACTGCCTTTGCTGTAATGTCAGGAGCAGAGCTCATGAAGAACTCAGGGGCCCTTCCTTTGCCACTTCGGGCTTCAGAGCCCTGGGTTATAAAACCATCTTTTCCAGGGATAGATAACCACACAACACATTATAAAGGAAGTGATGCACCTGTCTCCCTTTCTCTCTCCTCAGAGTGGCCCATTCCAAGCTTAACCAACTCTTTTATTCCAGGCCATTGCTCTGCAAAATAGGACAACCAGAGGGCAACGCTCAGTCCATTAAATGTGTATGTTATAAAGGTCAAAAAAGCCACCAGAAAATGTACCTTCACCAAGCACGTGCTCTGCTTTATACAATTGTTCTTGGTTTCCAGCTCTTGTTTCTTTTTCTTTCAACTGCAGAGAGGACCACTTGTCTTATTATGTGTGTACAGCCTTTAGCACAGCTGCCAAGGACCTCCAGGCTTTACTGAAATGTAGAAGACAATTAAGAAAATGGAACACACACACACACACAGGGTCCATCTCAGCAAATCTCTAGATCAAGTATCTTCCCTGAAACAATCAGCCCTTTAAAAGAAGCATGCAGCTTTCACCTCTTTGCTGAGTTTTGTAACATGTTTTATACATAGAAAGATGGGTGATGGTGGTGGTGTGAAAATTAACTAAGTGTCATGTCACTCCAAGAATCCGACACAAAACAATACAATATACTGTTATCCTATAAATCTATCCCAGGTTGGAAACTGGCCAGTGCTGCACCATTTGAAATACAGCTTGCATACTGTCACATATTTTAAATCTAAGGGTAGCAATATATATCAAAAGCAGATTATTCTCATATGGGGAATATAAAATAAAGGAAAAAATAATTACAAAAACATAGCCAAATCTAAAGTTAAACCAAATCCAAATAATAATCTCCAGGCAACCATTAATTATGCGGTGTCCTCAGTCAATTGAAAAGCCACTGCTGCATCTGTGGCTTGGGGGACAGGGATGGGAGGGATGGGAGAGCTCTGTTGATCAAATAAGCCACGATACTTAATGCAGATTTAATACTACATAGTTTATTTGAGCAGATGCTACAGGCCAAGAGTGTCACTTTAGCCCTGTGGTGTACAGCAGTTATACCCATTGCCAAGGGCTTTCTCATCATCTACCCAGAGGTCCTGCTGGCACAAAACACCCAAGGCCAAGCCATGTCTGAAAGGAGACAGATCCTCTGCACCTCTCACTCACCCACTGAAGGGTCACCAAACTAAAGGACGTCTCCACTGAAGATGATATGGCCATTAATTTTAATGGTAACACAACAAACTATAATGAGTGTGTGCCCTGTAATCCTGATCAGTTCATAAGAAATTTAGAGTTTCCATCTCCACACTATTTACTGAAACAAGCCTCCCTTCCTCTTCAGCTCATAACACCAAGTACAATTCAGAGCGTGGCTGTTCCACCCATCAATAATTCACATGTAGGGCAATATCAATCTGATGAGTGATGCCGAGCAATCTATTTTGGGCCAGCAATGTCTCTGTCCCTTCTGCTGGGTCACAGAAACAGATCTCCTGCTAATAAAAAGTCAACATAAGTCTCCTGAACTCCATGCATATGTCAGTTTGCACACCATCCATGGCAAGAGCTGAGAGTTTCATTTTGCAGCTCAGTTTTCTAAATCCAATTTTTACCTGGACGCAATTTCCTTCAAACACTTTCTAACAAGATAAACTTCCTAAAGAAATCTCAGTTTAAAAAGAGCAGAGGAGGACTTTTAAAACTGTCAACAAACATTTCAAACTTGGATCAGATCACTCACAATCCTCAGGGGAATGTAGCACTTGAAAATGGCAGAACTTATATGAAATAGCTGCAGAGTTTCCTGACCGGCCACATCCTCCTGAAATCCTGCTGAGTTTTGCAACTTTTGCCTTTCTACAGTGAGATAAAAACTGAAGAACACCACTGAAGGGAAAGGAGTTTGTCTGGAATGGACTGGCACTGAAACTACAGTTTGATAAAAAACATCAAGTAAGTTCTGTAAATGATTATGTTCCCGTGAGTTTACCAGAATATGAGTTTGCCTATCACAAGATGTGACTTACCTGCTTTTATCTTTCCAGATACCAACCGGTAAGCAAAGTTCCAAGTTACACGCCCGAGTGCACAAGGAAGATGGATTTTGAATCACCCACAAGTCCCAGAGCAGAGCTCTCGTCCCCTTCTCCGCTCAGAATCACAAACGGTGCCACCTGACTTATCTGGAGCTCAGCGTTGTTTGGATTTCTAACATCAGATTAGCACACTGAGAAATGCAACCACAAATACCAGCCCTGAACAGGCGAGAAAGAACATACTCAGCCTCCCAGATATTCCTTCAGAGGATACAGAAGTTAAATTTCTCAAAAAGCTACTCACTATAGACTTTTCATTGGGATCTAGTTAAAATGTAAACAACCATTGGAAATTTAGTTTGTTTTTCCACTTCCTGTGTTATGCAACGTACTCAAGTTACACAAGGCTGTTTTTTCAGCTGGATCACAACATGGTAGCACATTTGCAGACCAGTGCTGATGTTTCATTAATGATCTCCATAACAAGAAGATCATTGTTGTCTTCCACGTAAATGCTGGCTAAGTTACAATCATATTAAAATTTACTACATTCTTTTGGATGGCCCAGTATCAGAGAGCAGGTCATGCTTCCTACCAGTCAGGACACTCCAACAATGTGTAGGCTATTTTGGGTGAGTGCCTGGTGATTAAAAAAGCCACGCGGTTAATGAAGTCTGCCAGCAAAAGAGGAAATCTCAGCTGTTCATGTCAAAACAAGAAGAGAACTCGGTTTGTTAGGTGACATTCGAACTACCCCATACGAAAAACCCCATTTTGTGCAGCTGAAACTCTTCCCAGTCAAAGAGTCTGACCTAACAGCTGACTCAGAAGAGTTTCAAATTCTAACTTTGCCACAGACTTCGGAGCACGGCCAGGCCAATTCATTATTTCATTTGTCATTTATCAACCACAAACTGGAAACTGTATTTGCCTTCATTTTTCTTAACTTTTTATCTAAACTGTAAGCTCACTGGTTAGGAATAACTAACTAGTTACACTAGAAAGTGAAACAGCAGCCCAGGCTGTGAGAGAGAACAAGCAGAAGACCACAGAGCACACATCAAATAAAACTGTAATTCTTAGAGTAACACTTTCAATTAGACAGTGAAGCTTCACTTCACAAATTTCTCAGCAAATACATTTTCCCAAATGAAAATCTTTTAGCATAGTAATGAACTATTACCATACCAAGAAAAAAAATACCACATTTTACGTGGAGTCTCAGTTTCAGGTACAAACTGGCAAGAAAATGCTGACAACACATGTAACACCCAAACACTATTCCAAGCTGAAAACAAGGTTTTCAGAACAATATTTTTTTTTACAGTGTTTAGTACTACCTTCACCAAATAGAAAAACATGCACAAAAATCCACCCAATGCCCTCCTCACATGCAGACTCTGACACTCGGAAAAGCACCATTTATGCAAACTGGAGATGCTTTAGGGAAAATCTACCTCAAAACAGAATCAACAAAGTATCTGTAATAAGCAATTAAGATTTTTTTTTTTTTAAGAACACAACTAAAAAGAAACCACAACCTTATTAACCACCTTCAATAAATTTTCCACAGAGATTGCCACACAGTGGGCTCCTCTTGGCTGGGTAAAGTGGGCAGCAGGGAAGCAATTCCAGGGGGATATGCCACCTTCTCATCCGACACAATGCCTCCTTCTCTCACCAACACTTGTGGGTCTCATTTGGCTTCTTTTTTTTGGAAATACTGAAATATTGGACAACTAAAAATGCAGTAAGGAACCGAGTATTCTAGTATGTATGTTCCCAGTTTCTGCTTGGACACATAATCACAAGCAGCCAGTCTCGAGTGCTCTTCTGAATGAACCTAACAGTGCTGGCTGCCTCTATTCAGGCAGCTCTGAAAATGCCAGAAAAATGTGACTAAAAAACCCAGTAATTGAGCAGTTCAGTAAGACAGGTATATCTTACTGCAGGTAATAGTAACAGCTACATTGCATCAAAGTTAAAAATACATTACAGGTTGTGTCAAACACACCAGAACATAGCTTTTCTAGGGATCTTGAACTCTGCATAATTACTTATGTTAGAATAAAAAAACCATTCCTGCTTCTACCACCTGCAGTCACATTTTACTAGGTCTCATTTTACCCTAGAAATCCACAGCAGTGCACAGCCACTGCAGCGAGAGTGTGAGCAGGGATCAAGATCTGGCAGGTGCCTCTGGAGAAAGGCTGCGAAAACACTGGGAAAAATATTGGTTCAAGTTGTGAAATCAGCAGGGAATACACCACTCATTTTGCACTTTTGTTCTTCTGCAAATGGATGAATGCATCTTTCCAGACTTCTTGGAGAAAGATCTAAACCCAGAGAAAGATGGCCAGGAAAGGAAGGGTTGAGAAGGTGACGTGTAACAGCAACAATAACCTGAAGGGAAAAGGCAAAGAGGGAAAAAAAGCTAAGAGGGAAAACAGATTTTGTATCATTCCTAATCTACTCCAAGAATCCTACTAAAATAAAAGATTCAGCGGAATTGAGAACACAATGGTAAAATCTTCCAGGGAAACACTCTTGACATTTGCCAGGACTTTTGCAACGGCTAGAATTCCATTTTCCTCTATTTCACATGAAAAAACACCTCAGCTTAGATGAAAGTATGAGTTCATTCTGCATCTCATCTGCCATACTGCTGGACTCTGAGATATCCTCTCCTAAATTTATACACCCTGCCCTGCAAAGCCCCACATTTTAACTGTTTCTGCTAGAGCAGAATAACATTCTTGCAGTCTGCTGCTAGCACACTCTCACCAGCTACTCCAGCAACACCACTGCAATACCAGAGCAACAAGAATGCTGCGAGGAAACAGCTCAGGCTCTAAAGAGGCAAATTTGTGTTCAGAAAGCAAATATGGCCCAATGAAAGAAAGAAAAAAAAAATCTGTCATTTGTGGCTGCAGAGGAAATGCAGTTCTTGGCCAGAAGCTCTAAATTGCCAGAGCCACTGCAAGAGATTCCAGTGAGAGGAAACACATGATCCATTAGCAGCTCTTCTCTTTTCCCCTCCTCCCTTCCACACTTAGATATCCATTCTGTCCTGCCACTGAATCCCTACAGAGGTTTGGGCAAATCAGCTTGGCTCACAGAGGCCCTAAATTTCTGCAGCTCTTGTTCCACTCAACGCAAGATCCAAATGTTTGGATTATCAGCAAACAGGGCAACTGACTGCCTTGTGCTCCAGTTCCCAGGTCCAGAAATTTACCTCCTCCTTTTCTCAGATGGGGACACCTGTTCCTCTGCAGCAGTAGAGCGGTGAGAAAGCAAGACAAGGAAACAGTCAGAGGACATACTGAGGAGTAACAGGGATGTGAATACTATCTTAGCCAGCCCGATAATTACAAGGAAATGGCAGCAGATCCACCACGGACAGGGGTGGGAGGTGGCCCTACCCACAAATATGACAGTCCTAGCAGGTTTTGCTCAGCAGCTCTTTTTGCTGTAACAATATTATTGCATCAAAGTGAAATATTTTGGCCTCGCTCCAGTAATAACTGGGGCAGGCAATTGTTGTTCTGGAAGAAAAGTTTGCTCAATGTGATGGAAGCAGCCACTGCCTGCTGGAGAGAAAATTCAGCAGAAATCTCTCTTTGTTCTGGTATTCCGGACTGAGCCCGGACTTCCCGCCCTGCTGTCAAGAAAAGGAATACTCTGCAAGCAGGGCCTTAGCAGCAGACAGTGGTTTGAATATATGTTGCCTTGGTCTGGCACGCTGCCTGTTAAAACAGTTACACATTTTCTTACACCCATAAGACCTTCTGGCTTTACTCTGAGTCAGATAAATTCACCTAAAACAAAGCACGGAGTGCAAACCAGATCTAGTCAGAGCGCACAGATTTTATGGCTGGAATCTACTGGGCATCTTAGAAATCCTGACACTCCAGCCTAGGAGTGCAACGTAAATAATGAAAACGTTTGGATAATTAGACTGTCAAGCAGAAAACCTAACAGAACACCTTTCAGTATTCAAATGCACTTTAGGTGTATGTGCATAAGCCCTTTGGCAGCCGAGATACTGAAAAGAAAACATCAATAGCTGCAGAAGCAGAGCGCAGACAAGGCTCAGCCAGATAATGCTCCAACTAGACTCTGACTTCCTGGCTTGTCACTGACACTGTCACCCTATAAAGCAACGCTGGGCAGCAATTAAGGAAGGGCAGTTATTCACCACTAACTCAGGAAAGGAAAAGAAATGAATGAGCTTTCCCAGGCTGCAGTAGTTCCAGATTGTCTCTCAAAGGGCTGCATCAATTACTGTCACTTATTTGTCAGCAGTGTGCGGTGATTAATTGGCGAGATCCACATTTTTGCGTGCCTTACGTCAGACACGGCTCCGCTCCCCCATCTGTTCTGACTGGTGCTGGAGACCAAAACGTTCCACGCCGTGGACCTTGTCAAGGCTGTATTAATGTCTCACAATGGACCCAAGCTAAAACAACTTAAAACCCTACAGATTACCTAAATGTGCTGAAAATAGAGATGTAAAGAGAAGTGACTGAAAGATTTAGTAGAACTGAAAGCTGAGATGCAAAAAAAGAGCAACAGGCTACATTTTCTTCAGCAAAACGAGAATGTCATGTTGGCAGAATAAGGGAATTTGTTGTCAGTATTAAAATATGTGGAGAAGTTTTTATCACTAATTCAGAATAAGTAGCACTTTACAAAAACCCCCAAGATATTTACAAAGTAAGCTGTTACCTAGCAAGGACATCGAAAACAGCCTTAAATTTCTCACATCCTTACCTTCCTATTTAGCAAGGCATTTGAATGCCTCTGCCTAATTTTCTAAAAAACATGTGCACTCTATAGACTCTCACAGAAGTCCAACATGCATTGAAATGTTTCCTCAGAGTCTTAGCAAACAAGCACACACATGTATGTGCTAGGTAGGGAATATATAATTCCATACACCTATCAGAGTACAGAACAGCAGGACAGTATTGGGTAACACACAAGCTTATGGTTATAACTATAATAAAGGATTAATTATCAAAATACCATTTAACATTGCTGTGATCATTTTCATGTGTAGAGATGAATGTGCTTTAAAAAAGCAGCAATTAAACAAATGTTATTTCCGTTCTTTCCTTGACAGCCACCAGGATTCTTTTTGTCTACATCTTGTGCTGTCACCTTTCTCAGAGCTTCATGTTCAGCCTCCAGAATCCACCTGTTTTCAGAATCCATCTCCTCAGAGCCACGAGATCCATTTCAGATGATTCTGTGATGAACACCATTACACTAAAACAGGAATTAGGCTTGCCCTTCCACAATCCCTGCCTTACATCCAGAGATGTAAATGGTCAATAAAGCCAAGTAATAACAGTATCAAACACAAGTATTGAAAATTTACTTCCATACATGTCACAGCATGATAACAACATCTTCCTGGGTGCAGGAGTTGTGGTCTATGTGATCTCTGCCAAAGAAATTGCATAAATTTATTTCAATGCCTTTATCTCTCTCAGTTTCTATCTGTTGTTTCACTGCACCTCCACCAAAGTGACCTCTAAAGCCTCTGCTGCAATACTGCAACATCAAAATGAACACAGAAAAACCAATAAAATTACAGAGGTTAGGACCCAAGTCTACATGAGGTAGCAACATGACACGTTAGAGCTCAGTAACCATCCACAAATGAATTTTCATAGACTTTGAGTATTTTTACTACTTTCTCAAAATTAAATGGAAAAAAAAAATTCTGGAACATCATGCAAAGTACTCAAACGTAAGCCCAGAGGAATACTGTTAATATAGGGGAACATTAATGCCAAAATGCAGCTGACCATGCTTCTCTGATGGCTCTAACCATCACTCCATGGTAGTTATCACAGTATCAGCACTGTCAGTAGGACAGGCTCTGACAGCTCCTCATCCCATGCTGTTGTGCAGAACAGAACAAAACCTGCCTCAGAGATCTGCCCTTGTTCCAGGATTTCCTGGTCCCAGAAGGCAGGTCCCCACTTTTGCAGTGCAGAGCTCGTCTCTGTCTCTCAGGTGCCATCAGCACCTTGGACAGTGAGAGGAAACCAGCAACTATTTCCAATTTCTGCTCAGGAATTCACTTTTCACACTTATCTTTCAATTCCTGACTTTGGCCCCATAGTGCACATTTCTCCTTTCTTGTCCTTTGACTGTTATCTTCTATAAGATATAATCTAAGAGGCTCTCTAAAATATTTTGTGTTGACACAATGATACTGTCTGATAGATCATTCATTTTACATCAGCTGAGTTTCTCTGTTGCACACCATGAACATCACACACATCATCCTCCTATTTCTGCAGCAAAATTCAAAGCTGCATTGCCTTAAAAACATTAACAGCATTATGCATTATTTACTATATTCTACCTTGCACGCTCACATACACTAATCCTCCTGGATGCATTCAGCACAGGAGTGATCCCTGGCCTCTGGCTTTAAAGCAATTTGCTACTACTGCACACACAGCAATATTTTAGATAGAAATTACAGGTGGGACTGGCAAAGTGTTATGTTGTTGTATGTATTATGGCTCTAATCTGCCCATCTTACAACCTCAGGAAAAGTTCCCAAAGCTTTGAATATATCAACAGTATTTCATATGCCTCATCATTATCTTTCCATTCATGGTTCCCTGAGACAGCCAGATTGGAAGAGCAATTGTGTGACAGTAGGGGATGAGAAATGAAAACAAATGCTTGACAAATATGGTTTAAGAACAGAAGAACTTCCCAAACCAGAAGGTAGGCAGAACAATTCTTTTAGTCAAATAAAGCATTCGGAAGAAATGCAGAAGGATCCTAGAACACATAGGCCCCTTTCTGTTCCAGATAATGCAAATTAGTCACCAGATCATCACAAAGACCTGTAGTCTTAAAACCTGGATAATAAAAATCTACAGCATTTAATGCATTTAAAATCCACAAGAGGGCAGACACAGAGGTAAAGTGAAGACACGAGGTAAACTGAAGGCACACATAAAGGCAGCAGATCAAAAGAAGCCTCAAAACCTTGCGTGGTGTTCTGAAACATGTGTGGCTGGGTTTGTCTTCGTTCTGTGGTTTAAGAAGAATGTGACCATTTGATAGGGGGAATTGGATTCATAATGCATTTAGACTCCTGACTGCCTTTACTTAAAAACATAACCTTGCCATATGGCGAAAATATGAATCCTCTTAACCAGGTTCAGGCAATTCTTCATTTGTCCTGAAACTGGCTTTGGTTCCACAGGTAATTATAATGACCAAATGATTTGCCTTGTTCAGTCATTATTAAAAATTTAATTCCCATTCATAGCAACTCTTCCCTAGTGTGTACATGTTTTGAGCTGTGTATGTGCATACAGGCTACATATGTAAACTTTTTAACTTAAATACACTTCTTGTGCCTACTGTAAACAGTGAACTCCATAACCACACTCTGGCACGTGTATTTTCTGTAATAATTTCTTCTTCTTACATGAGTATAAATCAACTTCCCAAAGCAAAGTTCAGCAAGTACAAGATGAGAACATGAAAACATTTTTCATTTTCTCAGAGGATGTATTGCCAAAATCTACAGCAGCTGTGGATTCACCTAAGGTAAGTCTGAAGTGAAACACAGACCTCAGGATTCATCTGTGATCGATTTTGCTTGGTTTCTAGAAAATATTGTTCTTTATGTCTGGGTCTTCTCAAAACATGGCATGAGGAACAACCAAGCAGAAAAAGAGATGGTGAAAGCAGTTTATCCAGCCAGGATCTGCTTTCAGAAAAAGCAAAGGCAAATGCCACAGCCGCTTTGAGTGCACAGCAAATATGCAGCTCCGGATTCTTTCGGAGTGAGCGCCTTCAGAAGTTGTTTTTATATTTCTGAAAACACTTTTTGAAGCAAAACATTTAAGTGTTTATCCTCTATGACAGAGAGGTGAACTGTGGCTAACATGGACAACATGACAGTAGCCCATATCCTGAGCAGACCCTGCCAGACTCTAATTTAGGAAACAGCACAGTTAATCACAGGAAATTTTTAATTACAGGAGTGGCTACTGTCTGGGCTTTTACATTCACAAGGGAAGTTACCAGCAATTATGAAATAAGTCTGCTAGGGAACACACACGTTAGGCTTTCTTAGGTTTAATAAATTCATTCACCTGACTAATAACTTGACACACGATCAGTACTATGCTCAAGAGTAACAATTTACAATCACAACTAACTAAGGGCTCCAAACCTGACTATTAATTTTCTGTTTCTGGAAAAATCTTGCCTTGTAACATTTAATACAACTCAGAAAATATAACCTTGCTCGCCATCCATACTGAGCAATCACAATGCTGGGAGCTGTTAGCCTGAAATCTAAGTAGGATGATTCTTTGTAAGACTTGTCAATTTAAAAAAAGATAAATTAGAAAATTGCAGCTGAAAGGGTAAATAATTCATAGTGCCACTGAAATACAGAGCAGGAAGGTATCATTCTGGTACAAAGCAAATGCACTAATTTATACCATGGAAAACCATCGGTTTTTTTTCCCCTTTTACTTCTGATGGGCTATTAATTAAGTTTAAAAAGAAATCATTAAACTTGCATACCAATCAGTAGTTTATCCCTCTGACTGAGAGCAGCCAACTTTTAACCCCCTTACCACTCCTCCAGTGATTAGCTGAGTGATGTCCAGTTCTGTGGTGGCTTTCTACAGAGTGATGTTTAGAACAGGGAAAACAAACAAAAACAAACTAAGAAAGTTCAAATCATTGATTTCACAGCTGTTTTCTACTCCAATTCTCATCTGAATTCTAAGGCCACATTCAAACCTTACTGTAATTGCCAGGCTGATGAAAAGTATCAAAGCAAGGAGAAGAATCACTGCTTCCAGCCATCCTTGCTGCACTGTAGAGGTGTGGGCAGAAGGATTTACAGAAGCTTTGGTTTGCAGGTTAAGTACACCTGGCCTCATTTGCAGCTCCAACAGAACTGACCTCAGAGCCATTTTCTATACTGAAGAGCTAAGCCCAGCCCTGTCAGCCCACACAAGTATTTTGGACATAGCTGAGGAAATAGTTTAGAAAGGGATAACCTCACCTGCTTGGCTTACCAACAACCACCATAACTGCAGAAGAAACTTTCCACTGCACTCATTTGAGAAAGACCTTTGGGTCAGGTTGCACAAAACTGCAGGATTTTCTCTCAAGACACAGAGTGAGTTTAGAAAACAAAAATACAGCAAGAGATTTAAGAGATTTTAAGAAGGTGGCTTTACATGGCTCAAGGCTGTTCAAATTGCAAGGATGTTCAGGAAAGCTCAGGCCTTGGCAATCCCTGCCTAGAATAATTCAGTAATAAAAGAACCTTCTCCTTCTGCAAAGGCCGAACAGTAGAAAATGTCCTCTGCACAAGCTGTCAGTGTCACCTGGCAAGACTGAGTTACAACCTAAACTCTGTCCTTAATACCAGACGGAAAGGCAGCAACCTGCCCTGGTTAGAAACAGCAAACTCCAATAAACACAGAAAAAGTGTGCATCTTGTAAAAATTAGTGTACTCTTAATTTAATAATTCCTCCTCCTCCCGCATCTTCTAGACCGAATATGATTCAATAGCTATTTTCAACCATGTAAGTTTTTAATAATTTTGTTCTCAGTGATAAAGGAAGAAAACAAAGTGAGATCTGTAATCACAAATTTTTTCTTCCATGCCCAAAGGCCTTTTATTATTTCATCTCAGCAGGTTCAATCCCCACTTTACCTACTATGAAACTGAACAAATTGCATACAGATGTAGAAGCTAATGTAGAGACCAAACCTTCTGAGTTTTATCACAGTATAACTGACCTGTGTTAAAAAGTCAGGATATGCCAGATAAAAGGACTTGAATGCTTTAAAACATTTAGAACAAGACGTCATTTTGTGAAACAACTTTGGTGCTTCTTGTCTTGAAAAGTGGATTTATGATCTACCTTGAATTTGGCAATCAAGGTTGTTCAAGAGTATTTTAAAGACACAGAGAATGATCACAGTATTAGTACCAAAGAGTTAACCTCTTAAGAGTTTGCAGTGGAGGTCTCTATTCCAGCAGCAATGTTACCTGTTGTAGCACTTCCTCCCAGTTTTGTTTGAACAGCTGGTAAACTGGAAATGAACTTGTGGATTTAAGGGCTTACAGTCTTTTCCCTGTAGAAGGATAACCAACAAAACCCCTGAAAACCACAAACCCAAAACAACTTTTATTATTGGTTCCTTTTTGCTGAATGCCCTTCTCAAAGAAAAACAGAAAACAAACTCTCTTCAATTATTGTTCAGCCAAGAACATGCTGCTTCACCATGCAACAAAGGGGATGAGAAAATTGACAACCAGTTATTCCCAGTTCACCATGTGCTACATCTGCCTGATGCTGCTGCTGTACAAACATGCCCAGAGACTCTTGGGTTACCTTCAGGGGTTTTACAGCTAAAGGTATGAACACATGAGCAATGATACGTGACGTACAGCTGATCATATCTGTTTGTGATGCAAGATGTCTTATGGGAAATTTATATACAACCAACATTAACTTAATAATAAAAGGTTACAGTTTTGTCTCATTGTTACTCTAAATTTTTTTGGAATAAAAGGAATATCAAATTTGAACTGGGACATTTTCTGGTTGTGTTTGCAGAGAACCAAGTTCATGCTTATCAGGATATCCTGCTAGCGAAACCCTAGGCAATGGAATCAAACTCCAAAATTTAGTTAAACCCGACTGACTTCCAGGAGCACACATTGACTCAGGGTTCAGAGCCCTATGAAACTGTGATCTCACCTTTCCATTCCAGCCTTTTACATAGCTGACCTATAACAGTTTATGCACATGCATGCATTCCTTTTTGTGAAAGCCCTGTGGGATCACGCCATTTCAAAAACCGAGGTGGCAACTCTTAATACTTTTCTCTTTCTTAAATTGAATAATAATGCTTAAGTCCAAGTGCCCTTGGGTTAGTCATTGGAAAGACCTCATGGTCTTACACAGCAACGCCAGGAGTCAAACACTAAGTGGCTTTGTTTTTCTTTCTCCATCTCACCATCCAGATTCTTCTGAGGTGGCCAGGCCCAGGACACGCGCAGTGATGGAGACCCAGGAATATTTTCCTGCCTACCTCAGCTGGAGTCCATGGAGACAAATGGACCATCAAGTCTCTCCTGCACTTGTGACACGGGCGGGTGTTTCCCCCTCGTTTCCCTTGCCACTGGAGGGTGATGACAGCTCGGATATCATGCCCAGCTCTGATCCCACTGCTGCTGTAACGTGAGAGGCAGCTGATGTTAGCAAACTCAAGACATGCTACTTGAGCATAACAAACGGGGCTCAGGGAAAGCGAGCAGCAAACGCTTTGCAAACACGGAGCTTTGCCAGTTCACTGTCTGCCCCTGCTCACAGCACAGCACAGAGTCAGTAACAGCTTACAAAGAGAAGGGGACAGGAGATAAAATAGACTAAATAGGCAATAACTATTAAATAAAAGTCTGGCTATCCCAGGTTGAAATGTTCAATGAATAATTTTCCAGGTCAAGGAAACTTTATCAGTGACAACTTCTCAGCTGTGACTTAAATTACTTAAATTTCCCCCATCTTCTTGATGTGCCACAGAATGTACAGGAGACAAAAAAACCCCAGCTGCCAGAATTCAAGTGTGTGCAAAACCACAGCGTTACAGCTGTAACTGCTATTGTATTCTGAGCTCACACTTGCCTAAAAAACCCAAATAAGCAGATTTCAAATCTCACTGTTAAAAGAATCCCAATACTTCACTAACTGAACTGAAAACATTTTACTGTACCCTGATCACACACTGCCAGCAGCACTCTGAGCTCCTCCACTCGGAGTGATGCTTCAGAAAGACTGTTATGCTTTATCTTTCACATTGAAAAATTAAAATGCATAGTCAGAGGTCTTTGAAGAATAACAGCACTGGTACTTATTGACACGAACGCACAGCATTAAAGGCTGCAATCTAAAACAACATAAAATGCCCAGCACACATTAATTTACATTATTCCCTCCTTTATCTGATTTCTACTTAGGACTTGAGAGTTTAAATTAAAGAATGCATGAAATCCTTCACAGTCACACAGACAAACCAGAATTCTAACACTGAAAATGAAAGGATATTTATCATCTTAATGATTTGTATCACCTTTAGGCCACACAGCTGATCAGAACGAAAAGCAAAAGGAACTAGTGAGAGTACTGCTGTTCCTAACATCAGAGATGAAGTTCTCTCCATGAGGGGAAACTGGAATGGAAAAATCAGGAGAACAAATGGAATGATATCTGCAGAAAATTATAGAACATGGGGAAAAAAATCACAACCTTCTAAAACTGCAGTGACTACACATTATTTCAGGAATCTCTCTAGACTTTGATGTTATTCTGGAAGGCACAACTTACTATGGAAAAGCCAGTATTTTAATAAACGATGATCAACGAACAAACACACAAACACAACACTAAAAAATTCACAATTACCTTTAGAGCAACAGGTTTCAATTTATGACTTCTCAAAATCAGGTGAAGGGAACATTCTCTATTTTTTCCAGGTAATACCAAGTGGGACACTGTCAATGGAAATTTTTACTCAAAGAAAAGAAACTTGCTGGTTTGCTTTCTTTTCCTGTTCGTTTTGGTTTGTGCCCTTTTTTTCTTTAAGAAAGCTATGATCAAATAAAAATATGTAGGATATTGGTAAGTCTGCCTTGCATATAAAATCAATTACACAGTTCATGAATCCAGTAATGTGAAACATATTACCTCTGACTGGGAGAAACTCAGGCCCCCACAGAAAGAACAGGGCAGCTCTTGCTGTGGAAACACCTGGAGCTGCAGAGCCAGGTGCTGGCTCTGTAGGAGCTCAGGTCTGAAGCCACTTTAGCCCAAAGGGAAAGTTCCTGGAGGACAAGAGGGAAGAGATGCTCACCTGAAGCCGGGTTTCAACCTCCTGCACCTACTTCTCGTGTTTCCCAGGAAGGTCTGAATTCCCACACTGATCCTGTCAATCCCTTGTTCTCTTGACACCACTAACAAGATCAAAGCTTCAGCTGCTTAACTGCTGCTGCTGATTAAATACAGCACGATTAATCTTGATATGTTGTTGTTTACCTAGAAATAATTTTTTAAAAAGGACATTCTCCTCTCTAGTTATTGACTTTCACAACTAGGTATTCTTCTCCAAAGCAGTTATTAACCCTAAACATGTAGCAACTTTGCAGTACAGATTTCTGGCAAAAATCCTATGCAAAACATGAAAATACGTTAAATTATCCTCTCTTTCTCCCCAAAAAGGATTTTCTTCTTTTTATTTTAAAAGACTTGTGCCTCAAAACCTCCCTAAGAAACCTTCACTTTTGGTTTGTGTGTTTGGTTTTTGGGTTTTTTATTTTAGTGTTTTATTTTCCTTCTGCTGTTCTTTGTGCCTGAGTTTGTACTGACCAAATGGAGGAAGGAAAAATATAAAAGGCTGAAAATCAAAGAAGTGTAATCTTGGATTTCCTATGACTAAATTCTTGATTTCACTGATGTCAAAAAGGCAAACAACAACAACAACGTCACCCACCCCAGACATGTCAAAAAAGTCACCAAATTCTCCTTGGAGATAATTAAGAACACATAGCTATAAAACCATCACAGAACTCAGTCTATGATACTGGTCGCTTTTGCTAACTGAACACTTAAAATTTTATTACTTTTTATAATAACTATCAGTAAATTAAGGTTTTCTGGACCTAGAAATAAACTGTTCTGATAAATTGTAACAAAATCTCTAAAAACAAGGAAAGGAAGTATTCTCTACTCAACTTTATAATGCTTATTTCTACTACCTTTTCTGACACATAGAATATACTTGATTTAAATGAACAAATGATTTGTGGAATGGAACTGGCAAAGTCTCCAAGTTTTACCTACCTCTCAGGAAGCAAATAGGCTAATCCTAAGCATGAAGGCTTAGGATGCTTTTACACATAGGAGGTTGTCACAAACAAGAGAATTATTCATAATTACACTTCTCCAAAATCTGCAGGAACCCTATACAGATGTCCCAGTTCATTGTGCACAACACTGACAGGCCCAAAATGAATCTGAACAGTTTGCTAACGCCAGAGCCTTAATATTAACTGCTGATAACTCAGGAATTCCACATGCAATCACCCTCTGAAGTTACAGTTTTACTGTCCTTGTAGATAAGAATTTCTTGGGTTATCTGGCTGCACAAGAGGGCCTGTGGGAACTCTTTTGAAGAGTCTCCTGCCGCAAACAACTCATTCTGATAACATGAAGAATTTGATTGTTACTCGGTTTTAAAGCAGTATTTTTCCCAGTGCTCATGAACAGAATTAAGAAAAAAAAAGAAAAAGGTAGTTAAGTGGGATGAAGAAATCCAGGGCATCTGATTCAGCAGGGAGAAACACTGTGGGAACCAGTTGCTCACCAGGAAAACAAATACATGTAAACTTAACAACTCTAGCTGCTGCTCAAGCCACTCTGTTCAGATGTCTTTCCACTTGCCTTGCCAGCCACAGTGACGAGCATGAATACAGCACTTAAACTAAATTGCTCAAAATTTTCGCTTCAGTCTTGTTTCGTGCAACCAGAAGAAATAAATCCACCTCAATCTCACACAGGAATACTGAACGTTGACAGATTTCCACAGCTCTCTACCCACACATTTTGGCATCTCAAGAACCAATTCAAGTTAATGAGTTTCATACAGTAATGAGAAAGCTGCAGATAAAATGAGACAAAATTGTGTTACAACAAAATGCAGAATTATGACATGAATAAAACAAGCCTGGATACAATCAGGAGTCAATTAGAATGACAAATTCTGTGTGGTTTCAAATTAAATAATTTTAATGGAGCCTTGAAGGTTAGATACAGAAATACAGTTGCAGGCAGCCAAGAGTTCAGTTCCAAGTGTCCAGGATTTCCAGGCACTGCTACTAATATCTAAGTTTCTAAGGATGTAATTAACAAAGACAAATTTGCTTAAAGCTCTTTTTTTTTTTAAATGAGGATACAATTTTTCCGAAGTTCTTGTATCTTCTACTTTTTATTTTCAAGCTGTTTTACACTAGGTGAATGTCTTTGGTTTTTGGTTTTTTTTTCCTACTAGCATATTTTCAACAGAAGTGGGAAAAATAACATGTGAAGGCATTACAGTTGTTTCTCCTGACTGTGCTTACTGGCCAGGTGGAGAGTCTGGAGTCTGTACACGTACAAATGCACCACTTTGGACCCGCTCTTCTCGCAGAGGCCGCATTTAGCTGTCAGTTTCTCCGTGGACATTTTCCATGTGCACTTTGAGGTAGTCATTCCTTGTGAACTTCTTGTGGCAGAGCTGGCACTCTGCCATGGGGCGGTTGGGGTTGTGAGTCAGCTTGTGTCGGATCAGCATCTTCTTCAGGCTGAAGGACAGATCGCAAACCTGAAGCGGCGAAGACAAGACAAAGACAAATAAAGTACTGGAATTTCCAGCACGTCTAACACTCCTTATGTCACATCACTGAGGCCACAGCCACACATACCTGCAGTACTTAATAAGTGAGCTGGTCTTTGGAAGAATAACTCCTTCAGAGAGCACCTGATAGATTTTTACTCTGCCTGGTATCTTTGAATGTTGTACATTAGCAGTGGTACCACAGGCACAAGGATGCTGTCTGTCTAAAAAAAAGACCCAACCTTCAAAATACCAACACCTTGAGGTGTCCTGGTAACATTGTGTTGGTTTGTTCAGGTTTTTTTAAAGCTGTTGCTCTATCTGGGATGCAGCAAAAATTATGACAAAATACCATGACCATCCATCAGTTCAAACAAAATATTTCCTTCCTGACCTCCAGAATGACAACCTGCAGGTTCCAAAAGAATCAGTTCCAAATGCTCAGTTACAAGGAGGGAGAAGTGAGAATTAAGAGGTTCTGAAAAAATGCAAGAATGCATGAATACATGCAAGAAAGGTTAATTATTAATATAAAGGAAACCTCGTTGTTCCAGCCTTTCTCTGCCTGGCCAAGAAAATGGAAGACATCTGGCAAATGAAGGTGCAATTCCTTTGCTTTATTATCTGGTGTGCTGCTTCCCTTCCTCCACTGTACTCCAAGCAGTCCAGTTCATTCTGCCATTTGAATAAATGGATACAGGCATGAGGGACTCTGCCATGCTAAAGCCATCACTTTATAACAATCCCTGTACTGAAGTTAAAATGAGAAACGTGAAAGGTTAAGAACGAGTTCAACAAAGAAAAGTTAGAATTAAAAGTTAAGGCAAGACACCAACTCAACTGAAACTGTGCAGTTATATTGTCACATTCACCTACCATGCAAGGAAATACTGTAACATGAACTTCACGGGGAAAAGAAGAAAAAAAGAAAAGGAAGCAGCTGCTGGTTTGACAAATGAAATAGGCAAGAGTCATATAATTAAACAAGAATGAACATCCACTGGCTTGCACTCTTAAAACTCCATGTTCATTCCAGACAATAGCTCTTTCACACAGGAAAAAACTCAAGGAACCCAGGACAATCCCTCTTTAGAAAAACGAAGCTTTAAATTTATATTGGCATCAAACAAAATGCTGAATGATGACCGATTCCTTTCGAAACCACAACAACAAGAGCTGACTATCCAAGCTGATCATCTTGACCTCCAGCATATGTATTTTATGCCAATTAAGGCAAAACCATACAATGACCGTAAAACGGCAACGGCCAGAGGCAAGTTTTGTACCCAAAATAATTTCTCCCCACACTGTGCGTGCTGTTGCAACAGAACACTTCTGACTTTACGACATGATGTAATGGTGAGGACTTTCATACAGCAACTGCAGCTCTCCAGCTTTGCCCCTGCTGAATAATCACCTCTTTGAGACCCAAGCAACAGCCACCCTTTTGTTACTGACAGTGAGCCTCAATGACAGCACCCACTGGTCAGCTCCTAGCACTGCTTCTGCCAAACACCAGTTTCTGTTTCTCCTCCACAGAGCACACAAAGGGAAGCCATAACATTTATCTAATCACAGCCACAAATCCCAGTGTGCTGGAAGTGTCACACACTTGTAAATACTCCATGTTTCTTGAGAGCCAGGAAGCCAATCAGGGATACACACACATACGAGATATGTGTGTGCTCTGTGTACCTTACACACACCACTTCCCAAAATAAACAGCTTTTAACGCAGCCTCAAGGTACATTTTTTCATTTACACTGCTCATTAACTAATAGAATGTGTCCTTCTGTTCCTTCAGGGCTCTAGCATGTTGAGCTACCTCCCTTCTTCAAAAAGAACATGGAATGCACAGGATTATTAAAGATATGGCACATCCTGTGCTGTGCTTATGCAGAAAAGTTTTGGGGATTTCTTTGTAAGCGTTTGCTTCGTATATCAATTTTGTAAGCAAGACAGATATTTAATAGATTTACAACCACTCTTGCTGACGTGCACTTGAGCTCTAATCAATCTCTTCAAAATGATCAAAGTTTTGGTCAAGTAGGGAGGATGGAAAAGACTGACATTTGAAAGTAAGTGTAAGGTCAACCAGAGGCAGAGTGGAAGGAAATACTGTACTGGAAAGAAACCAGGACAGGCAGTACTTGACCTTCCTGGCCCCCAAAAATAATCGATTGTCTCTGAGAAACTGAAGTTCAATTGGCTTTCCAGTAAAAAAAAAGGCTGGTCTGGAGAGGGCAGACATCTAATTTACTACGAAAAATTGCATTTCTATTTCCATATTTCAGTTATTTTCACTTTCCTAGATGACACGTACTAGAATTGCCATCTTAAAATGGGAATGTTCAATTTCCACTATTATCCGTGAGATGTGAGAGCTTTGAGACATTAAGGTCTGAAAATGCTTTTCCTGACTGATAAGACAGAGGAATAGACACATAAATAAACTGTAGCACCTTCCTCAAACAGAGTACAAGGATTAGCTTCACAGGGAACTCAATCCTGCACTGTAATGACTGTTCCATGTGCCTGAGAGAGAGGAGAGCGAGACAGGAAGTGAAGACATGACTTTTATTTCTGATTCTGGGAAAAAAAAATCTATTTAAAGCAAAAATATGGACTAAAAGAATACTAAAAGAATTGGTACGTGGCACTCCAGAGCTGAGAACTTCTGGAAGTTGTTGCCATAAATTATCACTCAAGTCATTATAAGAAAAACAAGGAGAGCACCTACAGCTATCTTGAGCAGAATAAAAAATTGTAAGTGAATATTTGAGTGTAAAAAGGAAATTTAGTATTGGGTAGCCCCCGTGGGGACATTTTTCTGTAATTGTCCACTACTGGTTTTCCTGTAACTTCTACTAAAACATCTGGAATCAAGCAACATGCAGGACAGCCCTGGAGGAATGGTCTGCTCCAGGTGACATTTACTGTGTCCCCAGCATGTGCAGAACAGGAGTCCAGGTGAAATAAGGAGTAACGATTGAAAACATCAATTCTAACCCTCTCCAAGTGTGCATTGAGCAACAGACCACAGTGGGCACCTGGGTGAGTGAGGAGTGCAGGAATGAACAGCGGAGGCAACTGCTGTTATGCCCAAACCCCAAAAGGTCAGCGGTGTCTGCAGTGTGCAGCCAGCAAAAGGCTCCTTCTGAGGAGCAATTTTGGTGAAACAAGGCAGAAACTTAAAGTGCAAAAAATATCTCCAGTAACCAAAGGCACACAAAAACTCTCAGAGAAGGACTAGGACTCAACACAGACCACAGCTCTTGCTAGAAATGCTATGGTTTGGGAAAGTACAGCTCTACTTAATTCATGAGGAAAAGTGAAGGAAAAGCTGAAACAGGGAAGTGTGTTTTCATACAAGCGCCTACTTTTAATTAAAGCAATGAAAAATGAATAAAATAGAACCATCACAGCAAGTTAGTCTGCAAAAGCACACTGTGAATCCAAGAGCAGTGAATCTTGGATCCACAGCGTGGGAAAAACTGCATTTACACTGCAAGCTGGCCAAGAGCTGATAAACAGTATAGCAATCTGAAAGCTGAAAAAGTTATTGACAATGATTTGGAGTTAGAGAAATCCTCAAGGTACTATCCACAGCCAGGCTGAGATTATCCCAAAAGAATACAGCAAATCTCCTGACTTGTAGACATCAGCAAAATATCTTAGCTGAACTCTTTCATGAAATTAATATATTTTATTCTCAATGAAATGACATCAGATCATTCATTAAAAACCAGAACAGTTAACAGACCCTTGAAACTTTCCTGCCAAGCTGTTATTCCAATTTTGCATCTAAGTATAGAAATTTCTGAGCAAATTTACAGCTGCTCAGACTGAGCCATCTAGGATATAACTGAGAGCTGGCAGTCCCCTTGTGACTGCTTCATGAAGAGTCAGCATCACAAAACAAAACACCTACACTAATTCTTACACCCATTCTGATGCCTCTCTCTAAATCCTTGAGCAACAATTTTGGCATTTGATAGTTCTGAAAGACATCCCTCCCCAACAGTTTCTGCACATTCAGCCTTCCCACCTACCTCCCAAAAGCTGAGAGATGCTGTACACAAGGGGGGCAGGCTGCATGAAAGGTACCTGACAGTGATCTATGAACTGTCACAGGATATGCTGCATTTCAGTGCTGCGAGCGTGCACAGCATCCCAGATCTCCTCGCTGAACAACAAAAAGAGGCTGCGAGCAGATGTTGAAAATATCAGACCACATTTCACTAGACACAGGCAATTCTGAATTCATTTTCGTGTCATTCAACATCAGGAGCATTCAGATTCCATGTAATAAATGAAATCCCTTTTCCTACACAAGCTAATCTCCAACTATTAACCTGTCATACAATTCATACAGGAACCCATCCAGCACGAATTTGTAAATGGTAACATCCAAATTGCATTACTAATGGTGAAAATAACTCTTGTGGGATCCAAAACCATAAAATGAAGGGGTGTGCAAGGCTCTTGGCAAGCAAAGAGGGTACATAAAATTCCCCAAATGGCCTTTCATTCCTTGGGCAATCCAAGCCCGTGTGAAGTGTAACTATGCCACAACTAATAGGTGCAAGGCCACAATATCCCTGCAATTAAATCCTGCTGCTGCACTGAGGCTGAGAAGACAAAGGGAAAGGAGGAGGAGAGGGACTCACATCACACTGGAAGGGCTTCTCCCCGGTGTGGGTCCTCATGTGCTCGTCCAGGCCTCGCTTCTGACTGAAAGCCTTGTTACACTCCGAGCACTGGTACGGCTTTTCCTGCACGGAATGACAACAGCGAGTGAAAGTGAGTCAACACAGAGCCCAGGTCATTAAAGGAGTGGAATTCCATGCTGGATGGTGCAAGTTTTATATTCTCTCCAAGGGATTACAGTCAGTGAAAACAACAGAAAACGACTTTCAAATGATTAAGTGAAAGCTGGGAAAGCTGTGGCCTGACAGTTTCCACTTCAGCACCCACTTATGAATTAATTATCTGTTCCAGTCTTTCAAACCCAGCCGTTTGGGGAGTCTGCTTTTTGTCACGGGAAAGGTACAGAAACATAAAATTCCAACGTACTTTCCTTTATCCTCCACAAATGCTTAAAGCATACAGACAAGTAAGATTATCCACAAAAACTTCGGGTTTGTTTGGAGGTTTCCGAGCAGGGGAAGAGGTGAAGGGAGGAAGAGTTGGTACAAGGAAAGCTTGCGGTTGCAGAAAAACTTATTTTGAAAAGTGGTGACAGAAGGTTAATCACATATTCGTTGCAGGATCTCCAAAGAAGTGCAGATGGCAACCAAGCCATCTGTATTTTTATTATTGGTTAGCAGCTACTGTAACACGTGATGTTAGAAAAGTTGCAATCTCACTGACCTCAAATAAATAATTAGAGATACATAAGGAAGCCCACTTATGTAAAGATTTTTTCTTTCAAGTTCTTCCTTCATATAGAAATTTATACAGGTGTAATTCCTCCTTGATTCCACTAAAGCTACAAAACAGCTGTATAGAAGTCAACAATTAAAGAAATCAATTAAATGTAAGAATTACCATTATGGCACTGCACATGGCCTCATTAAAATTTTCATGTTCTAGAGGCACCCTTATTTTTGAATCAACTAGACTTCTTTCACTCTCGTTCTACTTTCTTCTGTGGTCTCTAACTCTGTACTGCTTCAGTTCTGAAGAAGGGTATTTTAAGAAAAGTAAACACTTTTTACTAAATTAAATTGAAAGCAACGACCATCAATCAATAGGCAAAAAAAAAAAAGCTAGATCTCTGAATCAACAAATAATAGGCAGTAATCAAGTTCTTTTGGGACATGATGTGGGATCCAAGGATAAGTGAGATGGAACAACTCAGGCATCAAAGTAGCAAAGAGAAAAAGCTCTCTGGTTATTGAATTCCTACTCTCAATCTCTGGGAACCATCAGGTCTCCATATATTGCTGAATCCTGTCAGAGTTCCCCAGCATTACCCATACACCTAACACAGTGCACTATCAATTAGTGCTGGGTATGCCCCAGTCTCTCTCTTCAGGGCAGCTCTTTGCAGGCCCAGACACCTCAGCATGGGTGAAAACAGGGTTCTTTCATTCTGGAGTCTCCTCCAATCAAGTTTCCTAGAAAAGGCAGCGTTATTTCCATGATTCTTTAATAGAAAGGAAAACATAACCAATTACCTAAAAAAGATCTGAACCAATCTCAGAAAAAAAAATATCATCATCTAGACCAAAAAGTTCATGTCACAGGGAGCTTTGCTGTCCTGACTAAAGACTTCATGGAGCAGGGTCTGCATTTTTAAGGGAAATGTATGAATAAGCCATATGAAAAGCAGGTTTCTGCAACATCCCCTTAATTGATTTTTCATTGTGGTTAACACAAACCACATTTCTGAGAGTTCTCCAAAAGCAGCCTTTCTGTGTGGAGGTTGTTCCCCAGAAAGTGCAAAGTGAAGTACACGATGTGCACATCTTAAACACCTACGAAAGCATTCACTACTGCAAACTGCACCAGGTGTACTCGCTCCCTTTTTATTATCTTGGTCTTCAGCTAGCTGAAGAACTGACTTGGTAATGACCAGGTTAATCATTTCAGTGCTAAATGGATTTCAGGGTTCCATTTTGGACAAAGAGCCATTTTAAACTCTGGGAAGCTGGAGTCACAAACCTGGGCTGCATTATCTTCCCCCAGGTTACGTTTGGCTATTTGTATTATTCTCTGTGGCAAAAAAGGGTGTATCTAACCATCCCTTTGGCATCTGTATTGAAATTCACATATGTAGTGCATGAAACACATCCAAAGCTGTCTTTGATCTAATTTTAGATCCCTTCCATCTGTATATTCCAGTGACTTCAGCAGACACGACTCTGATTCACACCAGCCTCCTCTCCCCTGAGTGAAGCTGCCCTCCATTCACATCTGTGTCTGTTTCAGGAAAATCAGTGGTGCTGTCCAGAGCGAAACTTGGCCCCCAACTGATCTCCAGAGGAAAAGACTTTTTTTGTTGGTTTTGAAGAAGACATCATCCTCACAGAGCAATTTCTTCAAAACAAAACATTCTTTGCTTTTTCCTTTTCTCTCTCCTTCTCCCCCTCGTGTCAAATTTCCATTGCACAATGCTTGGAGAAAGCAACACTTGTAACATGGAAAATATGATGTTTGCTTGGCATAACCATCGCTGCTTTAAATGTGAGCAGAGAACAAAAAAGATAAAAACCATGGCAACAGGTCTGAAAAAGTTAATGCCACCACGGAAGGACAAAAGGGCCAACGCTGAGATGAGAAAAAAACTGGACAGATTTAAAACATCAAGGAAAGGGAAAAACCTGCTAACTGTCAACAAAACAGGAGCTCATTGGGAAGATGATCCAAGCCTGACTTCAGAGGAGTTAGCAAGTGCTGGTACTATAAATCTGCCCTCTGTTGAAGAAGCATCGGCCAAGCCATGGCTATGGTGGCAGCCAAGCTGAAGGATTACATGTGTTTTCTCTTATTGGTGATCTAAATGAGGAAGGGAGCAGGGAGAGCGAGAGAGACAGGATGCGGCTGATACTGCAGTGATTTAACATCACAGTTTTTAGCAGGCCAGGTATGAATAGAAATATGTAGATCAGGATTTACAACCTTCCTGCCTCTGAACAAGGAAAGGCCAAGCAGAGCCCAATGGTACTCTGGAAGGTGTAAGCCTGGCACACTTAACAGCTCCCATCCCTGAGGGGTTTCACCATTAAAACCGAGGGAAATTCAACATTTTAACAACCATGTCAAATAAAACAGTGCCTGCAATACACACTCCTATGTCTGTGGATGGCTGAAATCACAAATCACATCTTGCATTCTAAGAAAGTTGTGCTTTGCATTAGAAAGAGCTCACTCAGAACACCACGAATCTCAAAGCCATTTGATGCACCTTCAACAGCTTGACAGAAAGTGTGCACAGAGTGTCCTGCAAGCACAGAGGATGGAAATCCTTAAATGCAGAATATTTGAACTGCTAGCTGCTGCTGCAGTTGACTGTATGTTCCTAAAGAAATACAAACACATTATGTACACTAACGTAGCACTTGTGCACGTGGTTGCTTCTGTAAACCTGGTAACATTGGTTACTCGGGTGAAACGTGAGTGACTTTGGCAGGAGTGTCCCCAACTTGCTATCTGAATTTAGAACTATTACATGAGCTCCACAGTTACAGCAAGACAAACATAATTCAAACACCATTATTACCAAATACATCATAGCTCAAGATTAAAACAGGAGTTAAGAACACAACTATTAACTTGATGGATCTGTATTTTCAACGTGCTGAAAACTGAACTTTGAGAGAAGTTCAGAGAAAAAAGGAAAAGCTTATCAGGTCTTGTATTACTTGTAAATATTTACACTTGTGACATGAACGTGAACTTTGACAGACATGAATAATGGTGATGTTACAGGACACCAAAGAAATTTTAAAAAATATCTTCTTTTTTTTTTTTTTTCTAAATTAAAGCTTTCCTTTAGGAGTAGCTTCATAATGCCTACTCCTGAGACACAGATACAGTAACACCATCTGCTTTCAAACTGCGTTTTATGTGAAACTTCTGAAAATATCAGTATTACTCTTAGTAAATATGATGCACGTACTTGCATTATCACCTGAACAGAGGGTTAACAAAATGACTGTTTTGAGAAAAAAAAAAAAAAAAAACCAAAAAAACAGGAAAATGGAAAAATGTGGCCTCAAATGAACAAACATGACCAGCCAGATAACATTAAAATATACCAGTCATGTTTGCAGCTACCAAGAGCTCATTACTCTCCAAGAGAAATCTGGAAATCCTACAGCTTTGCCAACCTGAAAATGCAGGAAACCTGCTGACACTCAAAACCACAGACAGCCCAAGTTAATGGAGTCCAATTTTGTATCTAAGAGTGAAAAATGTGCAAGAACTAACAAGATGCTCTCTTAGTAACTGGAAAGTTTCTGCAAGTTACAGCAAGGGGCTGACCCAGAGACAGAGGCCTACTTAAATTACTAACATAACATTGACACAGGAAGACAAAGGGTGATGAGAATTTACAACTCTGCAGAAGTGGTAGGGATTTGAAACTTATAATATTAAACCTCAATTAAAAATCACTTTACAAGTACACGCTTCCTCTGTTGAAAAGGAAAATCCTTTAAAAAAAATATTTCCAACAATTAGAGCAGGCCAAGAAACTTTCCTGTTAAAACAACTGTGAAATAATTTTGGCAGATTTAAACAAAAATGTGACTTTTATTAGAAATGACTAATGTTTTTGTTAGAACAGGTCTCGATTAATTCAGTTTTAGGAGTATTAAAAAAATAATCTTTTTTGCAATAAAATTGGTAATTAAAACAAAAGCATGCATCTTCTCTGAAATGCCTGCCAGAAAAAAAAAAAAAAAGGTGCATTTCTTAAAAAGATCCAGTATATGCAATTAGCTGAGCTTTACCATATCATTAACTTCCCATTTTCCACGGCAGTCCTGCCTATTTGCTACCCATAATCTGAAAAGCTCTTGTTTCTTTGTGGTTTTTCGAACTGCTGATTTCTGCCCCTAACATTTAGTGAAGGAGGGTTTATTTAATCAGCCATGATGAAAATTCAATGGATGTTCACCTGCTCCTGGAAAACACCGGTATCAATACAGAAAAAGCACATTTTCACTCTACGAGGAAGGGATAATCATCAGTCAACATTACATAAAAAAGTGTGAAAATATAGGTGTAGTGGGATTCAAACCTTCCACATTCTGAGTGCAAACACCGATTCCAGAGGCAAGGAAACCACAGCCCTGGCAAAGTCATCATCCTCAGACAGATGTTTGGGAATTCACTCCTATCTCACCAACAGGAAAATACAGACAAAATCCAATATGGAAAAAGCCCTCCAAATTCAATCAACACATCATATGATTTCATTACTCACTGTCATGTGCACAGAAGTCTATATTTAGTACACAAAGTAAATTTTTTTTTTGACAATGCCATTCTATGGTGCTTCTAGAACACAAGACCCTTTTTCAAACTTTAAGCCCAAATATTTCCTGGGAAACACAGGAGAAGTGAAATTACGTCAACATTGTCCTTGCATTATTTCTCACTATTATTTTTATATTCTTTTGGGTTAAAAAAGAGGGGGCAGTGTAAAGTTATAAAAGAGTGCCTTGGAAAGCCTGTTTAACTCACGACCTCTTTTTGTACTCTCCCAGCAGTGAGCTCAAACACCGACGGGAAGGGTCCTCTACAAGAGACTGCTGCACTTCCACGCTTACCATGATTTATCCCTATTCCCATGAAATTCATAAATAAAACTCGAAATGAACTCAAGGTTGGTTCATTTCCGTACATACTGTGCTTTTAAACGTATTTAAATACTATGTGCTTAAACAGGTATGTATAAAAACGTATTTAAATATTAACGTGCTTTAAAATAGTAGGCATTTATGCATGAAACAAAAATGATACACTGAAATTTCTCTACTTTTTAAATTACCTCAGAAATGTACCATTTGAGCACAGGCTGGCAGCTTCCACCCACTGGAAATCAGATTTTTAAACAAGCTATAAAAATTAAATATACCTGTTATATGTAAATATGAAAGATTTAAATCAAGTGGTGAAAAGCCTTTTCCAAATAGCTTTGACTCTTTCTGTTTTCCATCACTGAAACCAACTGCAATAAAATCACCGTTCTCAGAAGTAATGAAAACATCAATTTAACATGACAATAACTCTGGGCACCTATCAATGGCCGTATTTCCAAACATTACCAATTCTATTGCTGTAACATACAATAATTTTTCCACGTGTTTAGGCTCAAACGATGTAATGTTATGTCAGGCACTGAATAAAGCCTTAGGAAAGAGCTGAAGTTTCCTGCAGTGTGAGGGTTGGAAGTGTGCATGTACTCCCTCAAAGCTGATATGGTCTGTAAATTCATTTCATCAACAACTTCAATGAGTTCCTCATTTATGTTTTCCTAGGCTGTTATATTTCTCCTTAAGGAAAAAAAACCCCAAACCCATCAAACCATAAACCAAACACATTTACTTTCACAGAAACAAATCAGTCCTCAGGTGACATTTTATTGTCAGGTGGGTGGTGTTTTCTCCTCCTGCCCTGGCCAGCAGGGGGTTGGCCTTACCTTCTCTGTTTACTCCAGAGCTGGAGCTGACACCTGTGGCCACCCAGGCTGTGCTCACTTTAGCAGCTGCCAGACCTTAATCAACTTTCTACAATGATTTTTCCAGCAGCCTTCCCCGATCCCCAGTATCAGGTTTGGCATTTAAGCCCACTGATAAAATACATGGAGATTTAATCTCTGCTGTCTTTGGTGAATGTCACAGTATTACTTTTAAGCCACTTCACAAATTTTCTGGCCAAAAGACCAGATTCTTTTTTTCCAAGATATTTATGAGAATAGTCCTTGCAGAAGGCTGCTATGATTGTGTTTATTTCCATATTGCCAGGCTCAGCTGATACAAAAATACCTTCAGTATTTATACATCTCACTATTCAATAATGATCTTGCATGCAAGAATAAATTTCGAATAAAATGTATGTGTAGGAAAGGGTAAAAAAAGGAAGAGCCGACAACCTTACACTGTTTTGAAAAGTCAAAAAATATAGGATGACTGAAAAGAGAAATTTCAAGAGTGACTTCCTGGCTTTTCTTGTTCTTAGAACTGACAAAAGGACCCAAACCTTTGGCAAACAGAGTGCATTTTTTATTTCCTAATCTTTAGTTTTGTCTTTGTTTAAACAGCCTAGGACCACAGAACAAGTCCTAGTGAATTAGTACTGTGCTCAGGGGTTTCAAACTCTTTCTGCACAGGTTTCTTTCTTCCCTGGAGAAGTCCTTACTCAGTGCATTTAGAACACATCTCCTTCAGTCAGGACTCAGATCGTGAGCACTCACTTCAGAAAAGACACACCCCAACAGCTCAGCAGTGGTTTTCTCTGTTGAAAAGGGGTTGGTTTGGTTCCCGTACTCTGCATTACTGACAAGCATCAACCTACTACTAAGACTAAATAAACCTTCATATTCTTGCCAAGCACACAAGTGTTCTTGTCAATAATGGTGTCTTCCCAATTTACCTCTCAGTATTACCTGCTCCCTGCTTCCTTTTCCCCCCTTTCCAATTCCTTTCACCACTCTGTTCTTGCACTTACATTTGAATCACATCACTTAAAATACATATTTATGCCCTCGTACCTGCAGTAATATTTACTCACCTGAACAATAAAATACAGCTTATTATCCTACAGTATTGCATGGACAACGTTCAGAACAGGCCCAGCCTCCTTCAGGCTTGAAAATCCATGGAAGTTGGTAATAAGGTTTGTTTTCTCTTCTATTGTTTTTATTAATAATTCTAGCCCATTTTTTTCCTGCTCCTACTTAGATCTCCTTTGATTTTTTAGTTGTCCAATTCTACTTTAATATTAAATAAGGTGAACTGTGAGGAAGAAGGAAAGTTGAGACATACAACTTCATAGCAACAGGCTTCAATTTCAAAATTACTGGTAATGTAAATGTGACCAGTACTGATTCTTGTTACCTCAAAGTAAAAAAATATTTACACGGAGATAAAGGAACATGGAATGCCATTCATATATGAATGAGCCTCACTGTCAAGTTTTTGGGATAGAAGCAGCATGACCACAAAAAGAACCAAAACCTAATCAAGTCTAAAAAAAACATGTTTTGCCCGCATATTTTAATCCTATAGCATAGCTGTGGGGATGACCAGTGGTCTGCGTAGCACCTTCACACACAAAAATAAAAAAAGCCTGAAGTGTGACCTTTCAGATGTAGATGACCAAGAAGTCTCAAGTATATGGAAACACTTATATCACATTTGGTGAGAACTGAGTTCTTTGTACCTCTAAGGGTGATACTTGGGGTACATAGTACAGCACAGCACTTCCTGAGACATTTTAGAACAAATTTTATTATGTTCTTAGTGCAACACAAAGCTTACCTAATTACAGCATCTACATATATTAAAAAGAAATATCCACACACTAAAATTTATTTTCCTAACTCCTCCCTTCCCTATTAGCTAAAAAATGCTTAGAAGAAAACATCACTCGATGTAAATCACTGTAGACTCTAAAAGCATAATATTATTATTCTTTCCTCTATTTTTCTTCTACAGCAGCTGGGGGGGCGTTTGTTGTTTTTACTCAAACTGTATGAAAAATCAGGAAAAAAAATTAAATTTGGTGCTGTTTCAGAGCTTGTTTACCCCTCACCGTCATGCAGAACTTAGACGGGTCATGAAATTTCTCCTGGTGCAAACACAGTAAGAGGGGACAGTAACAACAGAAAAGAATTTATAGCACTTCTTGAAGTGATTTAACAGCTGGAGAAAAAGGAGAAACAACTAACAACACGGGACTAGCCTGTTCCCAATGAACTACCAAGAAGCATTGCACAAACTACTGATTACTTGTATAGTTTGGGCTACAAAAGCTGAAACTTTATCTAGGACCTCATAGTTAACATGCTCAAGACCCACGTAGAACAGCAGAAATTTAAACAAACAGGTTTTCTTTCAATTTTACTTATTTAAAAAGCAATTCTGTGTGCCCATTTGCATATGGAGACTACCAAGTTAAGTGTCACCCTTCCTATTTCCCAATAGATGCAGAACTTGCTTGGTTTGGCCTCAAGGCTGCGCTGATCTCTGCGAGCTGTAACAGCTCCCAGTTAAATAAAAGTTATATAAAGCAATTTTGCAGCTTAAGAATTGACACCAGTTAGTAAAGTACAGCCTCACAGTGACTGGATTTTACAGGCACAGTAAGAATCAAAGCACTGGATACTGAAGTTTCAAAAACAGTGAAGCCTTTACGGAACTGTTTACTCAGTAAACAACAATTATTTACATCTATAAATAACCACGGGTTAAATGAAGAGGTTAGTACAGCTATTATTTCAACATAGAAGAAATCAAACAGAAAAAACAGACAGCGAGGGAGTCCTAATTAGAATTTATAAGTTAATGACTTGAATCTTTGCCTCTTATTTTGATAAGTATAAAATACCTTGGTTGGCAGAGCCTAATCTCTGCACAAACAGCAATTAATTACTTTTCACCACACATGAGTCACGGACAATCCTCAAGTAACCACAAAAACTCATCCCAGTGTGGGACTTACCCTGGTGTGGGTGCGAATGTGCATCTTCAAGCCATCGTTCTTGCTGAAAGCTTTGTCACAGTAAGGACACTGGTAAGGACGCTCACCTGAGAACAAGAGAAGCATCAGAATCCAGAAATGTGCCCTCAGAGGATGAAGGCCTCGCAGCAAAGCTCTTTGTCACACTGAACTGCTTCTCTCT
>VZTA01002786.1:0-34602 GCA_013398855.1 Mohoua ochrocephala
CAGGCTGCTGCAAGCCCCATCCATGGGCACTTCTAAATATGCTCTATTTTTACAATTTTTGAGCAATAAAATCTAATAAATCATACAAGCACAGCTAAGTGCAAAGGTGCAGCTGCCACGGCTGAGGGGGGGCAGCTTTGCCAAATTCCAGACCTTCTGCTGATTGTTTGTAAAAATTTGTCTAAAAAAGGGCAGAGCCTTGATGTTTGGGGTATCTTGATGCCTGGGGAGTCACTCATGAATGTTACAGGGGATAGATCTGCCCTTGAATCCTGCCTGAGGAAGCTTCCTGCTTTGGAACAAAGGAAAAGGGTGGGAACTGGCCAATTAAAATCCAGCCATTCCCAGAATCCCAGAACTCCCTAAACTGGCACTGGAGATGTTTCTCAAGGGCTGGATTTGTGCTGTAGTGGCTGAGGCCGAGCCTGCCACCTGCAGCTGGCTCAGCTGAGTGCCCAAGCACAACTCTGGGCTGAGCCTTCACCAGGTTTCCCTACAGATCCCTAGGGATGCAGTGATTCCTTTGGGACGGGAGTAGAGCTTACCAGGATGCTGGGAATCCTCGATTCCCTTCTTTCCCAGCTCCTTCTACCACCCCACCCACTTTCCCTGCAAACTTTTTTCCTTTTCTTAGGGACAAATATTCCTCCTTCCCGAGCCCAACCGTTCCGTGATCCCATGTTCTTTCCCGTGGAGGCTGAACCAGCAGCGCTCAGATGAATGTTTGTCACAATCTGGGAGTAAATAATTTCCACACCCCTCCCTCTAAATCCCTGAAAAGCAAATCATGCTGGAAGGAAGTGCAGGCATCCAGGTGATGTGTCCTGGGGGGATTTCACTGTCTAAAACCCAGCAGCTTTGCTGTCTATTCCTTTGATCCTCTTCCTTTAACAACCACGTGTTAGTTTGAGGACTCCCAGGTTACTGGGAAGGCTGGAAAGCTGTGTCAGGACCGGAGCAGCTGCTCAAATCACCGTGACCTCCCAATTAGTGGAGCACTTTGCCCTCCTGCTACCCCAAACTCATTCAGCACTGGGAGCTCTTCAGCTGCCTCCCCCTCGCAGCGGAGTGGGAATGGTGCTCTGGATTTGATGGGAGCTGCACCTCGTGCCTGGGAGCTGCTCCTTCCTCCTGTCCCCTTGGAGACAGATCCCATTTGTAACCAGGATTTCCATCTTGCATTCCCAGGAAGCTGTGTTTTAGCCAGCACGCTCTGCACATTCCCAGGAGGAGAAGGACGATGGTGAGTGTCTGTGGAAGGGCAGGAAGGGAGCAAATCCTCTCCAGGCACACCAGGGCAGGGCTGTTGCACGAGCCTGGGCTGTCATTTGTCATCCTGGCAGCTTCATTAGCCTGGGCAGCACAATGCCCAGCGTGGCACCTGTGTGTGTCCCCATCCCCGGGCACAGCCCCGCCTCTCCTGTGGCACCCCTCTGTCCCTCCATCCCTGGGCACAGCCCCGCCTCTCCTGTGGCACCCCTCTGTCCCTCCATCCCTGGGCACAGCCCTGCCTCTCCTGTGGCACCCCTCTGTCCCTCCATCCCTGGGCACAGCCCTGCCTCTCCTGCCCTCCCTCACCTTTTGGGATGAAAGGAAGGAGGAGGCAGTGCTGGAGCCAAGAATGAGAGCCCTGGGATCACCACTCCCCTTCACAATCTGTCCCACCCCTGCTGTCCCTGTTCAAGGTCCGTACCCCGAAGTCTCCTCAGAATTCCCACCCTCAGCCCCCATTTATTTCTGCATTTCCAGCCTGCAATGCCAAAATGTGCAGCAGTAAATTAAACTGCTGAGAGAGACAAATATTCATGATTCTTGGCTTGGTGATGGGGTAAAGTTTTGATTCTATCCTTCATGTTTCTCACTGAAACCATGGTGCTTAATCAGCACTGGGCATTTTGTTTGCTCCCTCTCCCCAGGACTAGCTCTGTGTAATGCTGAATCCCAGCAAGGCCTGCTCGATATTTGATGTATTTAAAACCTGCACTTTCCTTTTTCAGTAAAAGAGCCTCTGACCTGCACTTCTGAGATAACAACTTGGGATAAAGCAGCTCTTTGTGAATGCTGGGAGAGCGATGCTGTCTAGGTCTGATGTCTGAAATGTAACACATTAAAAAATAATCATCTTTCTACCTGTGCAAAATTCATCAGATTAAATAATGACCTCAGTACAGCTTTCCTTGGTGACCTTTATTGAGGGGAGAAGAAATTCTTCCTCAGATACTAAAAATAACCACGGCCAAGCAGAGCTTCTCTAAACTTTGGTGTTACCATTCTCTAAACTCTTGAAACAAAACTAAACCTCCCTCCAGCATCACAACATTCAGTTCTGCACCATTCTCTAGAAGCATCCCATCCGTGGATCCCCCAAAATCTCCCCCAGAACCTCTGCCTGGACTTCTGTAGCATTCCCAGGAGCACCTGCCCTGGGAACAGCCCCGGGCCTGCTCTCACATTCCGCTTAGTTGGGTGCCATGCCCACAATCTTCTGGGAGCAGAAAAAAAAATCTGGAGTGGTAAGCAGGGATTAAAAAGGGATTAACAGTTTAAAAAGGTTCGGTTTAGCTTTGTTGCCCTAAAAAGGTGATGTTCTGTATTTTTTAGGCATTTCAGCAGAGCTCTGAAGGTGAAGAGAAGGATTTCAACAGTTGGACTCAGGATTTTGCCCTTGCTCTTAGAAGAGCTGAGAAAGAGCCACTGCAGAGACACTTCCCTTCCCCACATCCACTTGGGAATCCAGCACAAACCACTTCCCAGCTGTTTTCCCTTCTGAGCAAAGCTTCCAGGACTTCCTGGAAGCTGAATATTGGTTAAACCCCACAGGTCTGTGCAAAGCAGGCAACTCCCCAGGGAATCCCACTGCCAGAGGGCAGGGCTGGATGGGATATTGGGCAGGAATTGTTCCCTGGGAGGGTGGGCAGGCCCTGGAATGGATTTCCCAGAGCAGCTGTGGCTGCCCCTGGATCCCTGGCAGTGTCCCAGGCCAGGCTGGAACCACCTTTTGCAGGGTTGTTGCTCCTGCTGGGTGGCTCCTGAGAGGATCAATACAACTTCATCCTGTGAAGGGCAACAATCGTTGCCAGGCAGATGAACAACATTCCAGCTGTCCTGGCTGCTGCCACCTCGGAGCCTTGGTTTTTCAGCTGTGAGTGAATTACCTGAGTCTGCTCCTGTTGTTGGTACAGCTTTGATCCAGCTCCAGCTTTAGCCTGGGATCAGCTGTGCTCACTCAGTCCAAACAGGGAAATCACTGACACTCCCTTCTTCCAGAAGTGAGGAAAAAAGGCAAAACTCCTCAATCCTCATGGAATGGGCTTCTGAGAGCCAGCTGCCTCCAAAATTCACCTGACAACCTGCACTGTTCTTTGTGCTTAGCAAAGCTTGAGGTTTATCAATGCTTTGTAATAAATGCACGTCTCCCTCAGACTGCAAACAGTGGTAACTTAGCAACATGGAATCATGGAATGGCTTCCCTTGGAAGGGACCTCAAAGCTCATCTCACCCCACCCCCTGCCATGGGCAGGGACACCTTCCACTGTCCCAGGCTGCTCCAAGCCCCAATGTCCAACCTGGCCTTGGGCACTGCCAGGGATCCAGGGGCAGCCCCAGCTGCTCTGGGCACCCTGTGCCAGGGCCTGCCCACCCTCCCAGGGAACAATTCCTTCCCAATATCCCATCCATCCCTGCCCTCTGGCACTGGGAAGACATTCCCTGTGTCCTGTACCTTCATCCCTTGTAAAGAGTCTCTCTCCATCTTTCCTGTCAGCTCCTTCAGGTCCTGAAGGCCACAATTTGGTCACCCCAGAGCTTCTCCTCTCCAGGCTGAACAATCCCAGCTCTCCCAGCCTTTCCTCCCAGCAGAGCTGCTCCATCCCTCTGATCACCCTGGAGCCTCCTCTGGGCACTCTCCAGCAGCTCCAGGTCCTCCCTGTGCTGGGCCCCAGGGCTGGGGCAGCTCTGCAGGTGGGGTCTCAGCTGAGCACAGGGGCAGAGGGGCAGAATCCCCCCTCCCCTGCTGCCCACGCTGGGGCTCAGCCCAGGGCACAGGGGGAGTTCTGGGTCCCAGCTCTCACCCACAGCACCCCCAGGTCCTTCTCCCAGGGCTGCTCCAGCTGCTCATGCCCTGGATTGACCCCGGGGGTTGCCCTGATCCAGGGGCAGCAGCAGCACCTGGCCTGGTTAAACCCCCTGAGATTCCCAAGGGTCCCTTCTGGAGCTGGTCCAGGTCTCCTTGGGTGGCCCCGTCCTTCAGGAGAGTTTTAAAGTCACCATTTCTGCAGCAGCATTTGAGGGGTGAGCAAATGTGTGCAGGAGAACAAGGTGAGAACCATTTATCCCCATCCACCAGCTGGAAATGATCCCTAATTTTAACCTTCCCAGTTACACCTGGCATTTTTTGGAGTAAAATGCTGGGAAATGGAGAAGCCACTTCCCAGCCACTGAGAGCATCACACAGAAAGCCCTTGGGGACAACCAGCACCGTGGCTGTCACGCACTGGAGACTCCTGTAAATATCAAGCTGTGTTCCCTTGGAATGTGTGACACTTCCCAGGAAGCATTTCCATGGCTGTCACTGGCCCAAACCAGCCCATTCCCATCGGGTGTTTTTCCACCATTTGCTAAAAAATCACTTTTTTTTTTTTTTTTCTCAATCACTTTTGCATTTTGCTGAGTGTTTTCCAGGTTCTGGCAGGATTCAGGCTGTGAGGGATTGTGCTGGGACATTTCTGCCAACAGAGAGACACTTGTGACCCACCACAACCACACTGTCCTTTCCCTCAAATCCTGGCTGCAGGGACTCCCCACCATTAATGCAGAAATATTTTAATATTAATGTTTTATTTCCCAACAGGTCCCTGACAGATCTGTGGGGATTTCTTTATAGTAGTAAATACTTAAACAAGGGAGAAAACAGAAATACTCCATTTCCCACCTTGCTTTCCTTGTCCCCTCCCAGTGGCTGCCCTTCCACAGCCCTTCCTGCCCTTCCTCATTTGGATCTTCTCTGGTCTGAAAATGTAGCAGGTGCTGTGCTGAGACACGAAATGCTGCTTGGAGGGGTGTAGGAATTAAATCAGTGGCAGGAGAGGTGATTATCACCTTGATCCGCCAGCCAGCGAGTGCTTCTGCCCCCCAGGGGAAGCCGCTCGTGCCTGGCCTCAGCCCGACAAAGTTTGGTGCTTAAAGAGCTGTAAATTACATCCCAAGGCAGAGATCCGGAACTCTGCTCCCTGCATCCAAAGCCAGGCTAATGCCTCGCTTCCCAAAGGGAAATAAAAGGGATTTTTTTTTTTTTTACTGGCTCGATCTGTGAGGTTCCTGCTGTTGGTTCTGGCTGCCAGCGCCTGCTCGCGGCCTAAAATCTGGAGTTATTCGTGGCATGGCATCCCCAGAAAGCAAAGTTTGGAATTCTGTTTTAATTGACAGGATGACACCCCCAGAAAATAAAAGAGAAAAAAATACCCTGCCCCCCAACCCCCAAATCTTGTGCACCTGAGAAAGATTTCCCCAAAGTATTCCCAGTTCTGAAAGTTCAGCTACAACTGAGTTAATTTTAGATAACACAGCCCCCCATTGCTGAAATAAAGTGGGATTTCTGATCTCTGCATTGTGGGAGAAGCTCTGAGCACCTGGGCAGCACAAAGGAGCTGGTGGGGAAGGGATTTCTCTTGGATAAGCATGGACAGCACTACTGCCCACCAGTGTCCAGCCCCAGCATCCTTCCCAGAGCTACAGCTGCTGTCGTTGCTCTAGAAATAAGGAAACAACTTCTTTTTCCCTCAGAAAACTGGGAGAAAACGTTCCTCTAAAAAGCACACCACCCTAGGGAACATTAAGGACAGAACTGAGAGACTTTGCAGTAAAAGTGAGGCAGTGAAATAATAACAGTGTCTTAAACAGGATTAAAATATAACATTTTACTCGTTATTTCAAAGAATAGATTTTTTTTTTTCTTTCTTCCATCAGTCTTATCTGTACGTCCAGCCTCCAGCTAAACTCCAACCAGCTGTTTTAGCTCCGGTCCCAAGTGCAAATATGCCAAGAAAAAGGAATTAGGAAAAAGAAACACCCGGTGTTGTGTTTTTCCCACGTGTGAGAGGCTACAGTGCATTTCTCATGCCTAAAAACAAGCACCATTGCTCAGAATATTTGGTCAGAAACCTCAGCTTGAGAAGGAGGTGTTGGACAGAGAGGTCACATCGACACCACATGCGGACAGCTCCCAAAGACAAACATTCCCAGGGGTTTCCCTGGGCCAAGGGAAAACCACCACAGCCACAGCAGCGCAAAGTCCTTTCACTGCCAGAGCAGATCCGTCCTCACCCAGCCCTCGTGGTGAGGCCTCAGCTGTGGAACGGGGAGAGAATGGTGATGCCAATCCCTTCCTTATTAATTACACACGTTTATCTGTTGGCTCTTCCAATCTTTCCAGAGGAATCCAGGTTGTTCGCACAATTGGTTTGATCTTACCCCGAAAAGGTTTGCACACCACAACAAGAGACTTTTCTCGTGTGAACGTGGTTCTGCTTTTTGCCTTTGCTGCCTCACATTGGAGAAAACCACTTTGCTTTGGTTTTTTTGGGTGTTGGTGACAACAAACAGTGACAATTCTCAGCTCCCTGCCCAAGCTGGGACACAACACACTCAAAACTTCGAGGTAAAACCTTGAACTGTAACCAGGTTCCCAAATTGATATGGTGTATTTCACATGTAATGAGTACTAAAATTTTGGAAACAACTTTGTGTGTGTGTGTCCTGAGACCCTCTGCCCTTCCCAGATCTGTCTGTGCACGTTAACCTCATAAAATATTCCCTTTCTCTCCTCTTCCCTGTGGGATCCATTTGTCTTTTCAGCAGGTTTGTGTTCAAAGTGATCAAAGTGGAATGGTGATGGCACTGCTTAAGCAGGAGCCAGCTGGGCTTGGGAATGGATCCATCCTCTTCCCATTAATTACTCTTTAGTGCCTCCCACTATCACACAGGCTCGTGGATCATCCCCTGCTTTATTCCAGAGGAACACAGCCACAGGATGACAATTACTGATGGAGCATAAAAACTGCACCTAAAGGTTGTGGAAAGAAGCAAACGGAACTGATGGGGGAAGAGATGAAAAGATGAAAAATTGACCGGAGAAGAAAATTGGAACAAGCTAATTTACAAAAGAAAATGAACAAACCACGGCCAGGTAGCTCTGAATAAGATTAATTGCTACACGTTGCCTTCCTCTTTGCAATTTTTATCTTAATTCAGCTTCTCTCGCACTTTTCTAAGCGGCAGCGCTGTAATCTCAGGAACTCTGATTCCGTAACTTTGCCAGCTGGGCACTGTTTGCATAAATTGCTCTGACTTTGGAATTGGGACTGAAATTTCAGCAGCAGCTGAGGATTTGCTCCATTGATTTGGATGGGTTTATTTTGAATTTATTACTCTGAGGTCAGAAGGCAGAGCTCTGGATATAAATCTTGAACATAAATAGACAATTCCCAAATCTAGACAGTAGAGCCACAAGTACCATACAGAAAAACAAAGCCAGGCAGGTGTAGAACTGTCTGGAGGGTTAAACCAAAGGGGGCTGTGCATTTATTAGTAGTTTACTGTTTATTAAACAAGAACTCCAGATCCAAAAAGAACTCATTAATCGAAACCAAGTAGTGTTTAGTGAGATGGGAGCCTGTCAAAACTGGGGAGGACAATGGATCGGTCCAAAGTGTGAGTGCAAATTTTGTCTGGGAATTTTAAAGCGTGCCATTTGTCGTTGACAACGGGTGTGCACCATACAAACTCCGTACGTCTGCCCCTGGGTGACAATAAAAAGCGCAGTTTATTATAAACCGAAGTAAAAATGAAAATAAAAAAATCAACTAAAATCACAGTTTTGTCATTGGTATGTGAAGGTTGTTCCAAGGGCCCATCCAGAGCTCCTCCTCGTCGGACTGTGTGTGTTCACTGTGCGACTCCAAGGGCTCCTTGACATCCTCGTGGTCAACAACCGATTCCTGCTCGTCTGTGCTTTTCAGTTTGGCCGCCCCGGCCTTTGTCACTACATTTTCAGCCCCTATAGTAGAGGAAAAGGAAACACTGCACGGCCTGGAGTTCATTTTGTTGCTCGGGGACGGTCCCTTGGACAACGTGTTCAGAGGGACGCTCTCCTCGTGCGTCACCGCCAGCTTGTCCAGTTTCTTGAACTGCTTCCCCAGCCTCACCGGGGACGTGACTTTGAGGTTGTTGCCGAGGCAGCCGCGGCGGGTGCGCACCACGGAGCCGTTCTGGGCGATGTAGACGTTGCCGTTGCCGTTGGGTTGGACGCCGGGGGTGCTCAGCCGGTTCCTCTGGCTGGGGTCGGGAGCGCTCTCCTCGCCCGTGGAGCTGGTCTCGTACTCCGGGTCCACCACCAACTTGATCCTCTTCTTTTTGGCCCACTGTTGGACAACAAAGAGAAATGTCAGGACAACCCAGCACTGTTTCTTCATTTCCCTGCCCTTTCTGTTCATTAATTAAGAACTCTCATTAATTTCTGTTAATTTTGCACCTTTCCCCTCGGGATGTGCACAGAAACTGGAGGGCCCTGCGGAGGAAGCTGCTGTGTGAGAGATACTTTTAAGAAACTACTCCAAGGTGTAAATTCTGGGAAGGCCTCGGAAGTTTTCTTCCCTTGCATTGTGAATTCCGTGCACTGGGCAGCTCTGCTTTGTGTGCACCACGCATCCAGCAGAGAAAATCCCGGGACATACACCAGGGAAATTCTCAGGCACGGTGCTGGCAGAACTGGCTTGTTAAAAAAAAGAACAGCTCCATGTAAGGCTTTGTAAATGTTCCAGGCAGGTGGGATCGGTGGAGATGCTCGGGAAGATGGTGGAGGAACCAGACTTTAGGTTTATATAACTTATATATTTTTTCAAAGAATTAATGCAAACAACTGCCGTGCTGCTGTGACCTTGTGGTAGCAGTGATTCCTCTACAGTGAGCACACAACCCCCACTAGTTATTATAACTTATAATTGATCTTTTAAAAATAAATGCCTCCTTGCAGCACACTGAAAAGAGCTATTGCCCTTCTTGAATGAGTAATTCAAACACTGAGATGCCATCACAGTTAACCCCCACTGCAAAACACACACAGGAATATGAGAAAAGCCAGTTTTTAGAGAAAGAAAATCATGCAAGGTACAAATAGGTGATTAATCTTAAGCTTTTGAGAAGTTACACTTGGTAGAATTACTTAGATGCCTATTTGATTGTTCCTGGCAAAGACAGACAATGTTCTTCACATGGATATATTCCAGTGGATCTATTCCTGCTTCGTTTAAGTGGGATTCACTTTAAAACATTGTGTGCAGCTACAATGTTGTGCTGTGTGGGGATGCAAAGGGGCAGGTGAGTGATCATGGATCTAGTTCAAGGAGATGTTTGAATAAAAAAATAAAATAAAATAAAATAAAATAAAATAAAATAAAATAAAATAAAATAAAATAAAATAAAAAATAAAATAAAATAAAATAAAATAAAAATAAAACAAAACCACTGCATTGTGATAGGTGGGAAGGGCAGAGGTTGGGAAATGTAATCCATTTCCTTTCCTGACCAAGCTCACTCGGTCCTCCTGCCTCATCATTCCTGGCTTGTGCATCACTGGTGTTTGTAACCTGAATCCCGTGATCCAGAAACAGCCCAATCCCAGCTCTCCCAGCTATCCCCTGCAATTTTGGGAATGTTGTTTTGCTGCAATTCCACTTGTCCTCCCTGCAAACAGAGCTGACCTTGACAGCAGAGAACTCACCTGAAGATTAGCAAATGCATTATTATGTAGTATTAATGTATAAGATGAAAACATGGCTGACTTCAAAATCCTTACATCCTCCTCCTCATTCCTGTTCTTCCATAAATCCCATGTTTCATTGCTCCATGAAAATGAAACTTTCTATATCTATGGCCAAGTATATCTATAGTATGGGTATGTGTATATATATACACATATACATATTTATATATATGTATCCACGGGGCTGGAATTAGTTTGGTTTTCCACAGTTCTCTCCCAAGGACAGTGAAATGCTGGATCAATAAGATTTGCCCTTTCCATTTGGCTGTCTCCAGCCCGTGAGCATCGCTTAGGAAAGACCACACAGAAGGCACAGCAAACAAAGCCACTCCTCACTGCAAACCGTCACCTACTGTCACTCCTCTTTAAAAGGAGGTGGAATCACCCGTGGCCTCAGACTCCGTAATCCCAGTTCCCTGGGACTGGCTGCTTTCCTGGGACACCTTTTTTCGTGTTTTCCCTCCTTTCCTGTTGGTGTCAGAGCTCTGAGTCTCAGTCCCAGGGGACGTGGTGGTTTTCCCCGACGTGGCACTACCTGAGCTTTTTGTCCCTGTGGTACCTTTGGAAGTCGCGCTGATTTCACTGTCTAGGCAAGAAGATTCATTCTTACTGGCAGTGTCCTCCCTGTCACTGTCCTCTGGATCAACCTCCTCTGCACTGTCCTCCTCGCTGTCCTCACCAGGAACAGCTGACTGTCCTCCCTTGCCCTTTCCAGCAGCAGCAGCTTTTGCCTTGGCAGTTTTAGAACCCGCCTTGTTTGAGTTATCTGCTGTCTCCTCTGCCTCTTCCTCTTCTTCTGACACCTCTTCTATGGTGTCCTCTATTTCCACGCTGGCAGAGGAGGTTTTGCTCTTGTAGCTGGATCCCGAGGTTTTCCTGTAGCTCGTGTCCCTGTCGCTGCCTGAGGCGGTGGAGCTCACGGATTTCTGGCTGGAGCGTTTGCCACGGGAGCTGCCTGCCCTGCTTTTCACACTGGACATTTCCGTGCTTCTCCTGCTGCTGGACTCACTGGTCCTGCTGTAGGAGCTCCGTGTGGACGAGCTCTTGGACAGGCTGCCATCTTCATTGCTCTCAGAGTCTTCCTCATCATCGTCCTCTTCTGACGAGTCCTCCTCTGACTCACTGCTGGAGCTGGATTCAGACTCGTCATCGGAATCCCCCAAATCCCCAGTTTCCTCATCCGAGTCCACGGTGCTTTCCGTGGCCTCATCCTGATCCAGGGTTATTTTCAAGTAGTCTTTGTCTTCCGACTCGGAGCTGCTGCTCTTCTCAGAGGACTCGTCCGAGGTGCGCCTCCTCCTCCTCTTCCTCCTCTTCTCATAGTCACTGTCCTCCTGCTCGCTCTCTGCCGTGATACTGATCGAAACCCCTGACTTGGCTTCATCCCTCTCAGACCCTTCCTCTCCACGCGCCAAATCCTTGCCAAGGCCCTCCTGCAGTTTTCGGGAGACGCTGATGCGCTTCAACACGTGGTTCAGCTTCCTCATGGAGGGCCTGTCATCGGTGGATTTCTGGAAGTAGCTTCCCCTGATCATCATGGGTTTGTCCCCGTCCGCTTGGCGAGCTGACAGCAGCTTGGCATAGCTGGAATCCTTCCTACCTTTCACTTTCTGCAGGATCATTGGGAATATCTTTGCTCTCTTCCACCGGGAACGAGCAGACTCAGCTCTTCCTACAGGTTTGTGGGCACTGACTGCCACACGACTTAAATGCATCACTCCCTTTAGCCTCCTTTTTCCCTGGCTGCTCCTAAATCCTCTTCCAGGACCACGGCTGAGGTCCATCCCAACACCTACAGGTCTCCCTTCCATTTGAGGCCTTGCTGCCTGGCTTATCCCTCTGCTGGGAGGGCCTCTGACTGGACTCATGCCCTGCAAATTATGAAAATTAATTGATTACCACTTGAAAGAGGGTTATTGTGAAAACCTGTACCTTAAAATAGGGTAGGAACAGATGCAACATTAATTTTCTCAGCATCAAAATGAACTTACCTGGTTTAGAACAGTTTTCTTACCAAAGTTATGGGGAAAGTTTTGGAGTTTTAGAGTTTTAGGGAGTTGTAGGATAGGCTGGAAGTGCTCAACTACCTGACTCTGCAACGGGGAAAACACTGAAATGTTCTCTCTTCTCATTTAATAGTGGATTCAGATCTGGCATTTATGAAAATTGAACTTTTTTCTCAAAAGAAACACTTACATCGACTTTCTTTTGATTGCCCCTGACATTTCAAATTTTTTTTTGTTTTCATTGTGAACTTTATGATAAATGAGTTTAGGTACAGCTTTTCTCAGTGAAAAGTCAGAGGAATATCAGTAATAGACTCATAGAGTCACAGAATGGTTTGGGTTGGAAGGGACCTTAAAGACCATCCAGTGCCACCCCTGCCATGGGCAGGGACACCTCCCACTGTCCCAGGCTGCTCCAAGCCCCAATGTCCAGCCTGGCCTTGGACACTGCCAGGGATCCAGGGGCAGCCACAGCTGCTCTGGGCACCCTGTGCCAGGGCCTGCCCACCCTCCCAGGGAACAATTCCTTCCCAATGTCCAACCTAAATTTTCCCTTTTCCAGTCTGAAGCCGTTCCTCTTGTCCTGTCACTCCAGTTCCTGCTGAAGAGTCCTTCTCCAGCTTCCTTGTAGGCCCCTTCAGATACTGGAAGGTTTCCTCATTTGGTAATGATATAAAATGGAATTACCTACGTCTAAGTGGATTGTTTGAACTAAAATCAGATGTGGGTACCAAGAGAAACTCAGCAATTACTTTTTGTGCCTAGAAAATGAAAAGGAATTTTATGCTGAAAAACTTTACAAGGCCCTCAGAAGGGCCAACAACGCTTGACATTGATCTATAAAAAAACCTAATCGATTCCTGATAAGGTTTGGTGGTCCTTCAAGCTGTTGCAGGGACAGAAGGAGCCCTCCAGAGTCTCTCCCTTACCTCCTCTGCTGCTGGCCCGTGGGGACTGTAGTAGTAGCCACCATCACTCTCCACCACGACCTCGCCGTACTCGTCGTACATCCCTGACGGGGACAGCAGGCGCCGGCGGCTCCCGTACTGCGGCAGCTCGTACCTGCCAGGGACACCACAGCTCCTCAGGACGGGCCCAAATGGGCTCACACCTCTCCTCATGCAGCCATCAGTGCACACATTCACATCCAGAGGGATGGGAACGGCTTTCCTTGTGCTTCCCTCTCCCTTTTTTCCTTAGCGGCAACCAAATCCCGACCCTCCTTCTGTTCCAACAGCCACAAGTCCTTCAGGGCGACCTGAATTTTGAGGTCTGTTGGATCAGTCAAGACCCCACTAAATGCACCAACCTTCCTTCAATCCACCTCATTTTTGGGGGGGATCTTTCTTAATAATCATGGAATGAAAGAGCAGCTTCCCTGGGATCAGTTCTGGAGAATGCCAGGGGTAATTTCTGAAGAGCCTGCAGTCCGGTGGGCTGAATCAGAACAAGGCAGGATGGGGGTTTTGAGGGAAATTTAATAGGCCATGAGGCAGGTTGGCATTTCTTGAGGGAAATTTAAAAGGCTACAAGCCAGGGTGGTGTTTTTTGAGGGAAATTTAAAAGGCCACAAGGCAGGACGGTGTTTTTTGAGGAAAATTTAAAAGGCCAGTGGCTGGCTGGGAACTGGGAGAAGAAAGAATTAACACCTGAACTCAGGAGGGGAGGAGGTGATGGAAATTGATCTCTCAGACAGCAGAAATACACACAGAAAGGATGTAAAGCCAGCCTGAGAGATGGGCTGTGCACTCTGCAAGGGGAATAATGACATTGCTAAAGGAGCAGGGAGTTATCAAACACCCCCTTAACCTCTGAAAAGAGTTTGTTGTCTGTTCACGCCTTTGTGGACACAAAGATGAAAGCAATCCTGAGGTGAAGGGAAGTCCCACGATTAACTGCTGGAATAATAAACATCACCAGCCTGGAAAAGCAGCACTTTCAGAAATAAAGAGGAAAAATGGAACTATACCCATGCTCATAACTGTAGTAATCCTGGCCGTAGTATTCCTGCCCTGGATCAATTCCAGACTCCATACTTAACTCCTGGAAAAGAGAAACACCGATTGAATGCAAACACTGTGAAAAGGGCCCAAATGTAATTACTGATATTATTATTCCTTATAATGTAATTACTTCTTCTGACTGCAAAAATGATCCCCATCCTGTAGTGCAAAAACACCAATGTCTCCCATTGGCTCTTATTGCTTATTCTGGAAACAATTTTGGGGCTAAAAGATTGGAAATAGGAAGGTTCGCAATTGCACTGCACAGCAAGGTGCTAAAGCTTCCAGCACCAACTGCTCAGCTCAGCTGCAGCTGCAATAATCCATCAGCAGCTGACTGACACCTGGAGAAAGTCAGATGGCAGCTGGAGAGCAATGAAATAATTCTGTCTGGAAGTCTGGAACTGTGGGATGAAGCCTGGGCGAGCCACTGAAGGATGCTCATGGGGAAAATCACAGATCCCAGAGCGGTTTGGGAGAGACCTTAAAGCCCATCCAGTCCTACCTTCCCCTATCCCAGGTTGCTCCAAGCCCTGTCCAAGCTGACCTTGGAAGTACCAAGATGCAGTAAATTTAAGGTATTTAATTAAAATAACATAACTGGGCTTACAATGACAGAACTTCACTTTTTATGTAAGAGCCAGGGGGGAAAATTACCTGAGACAGACAAGTTTTCATTAGAAAATTATGTCAAAGCCATTTCAAAACTTACAGAATAATTAAGAAATGAAAAATAGTGGTACCTCTGGTCTGAGAAGAGAAGGTCTCAGCAACTGCTGTTGCTACAAAAGAAAATGAGAAAGAGGTTAATTAGGCAGCAACAATTAAAGTGCAGGTGTTTGGTGTCTAAGCTTAGTCATAAACGCTGGAACCACAGGTCCTTTAGAGTTTTTTTATGGCAGGCAGCTGGATACTTCCATACCCTGTGAGAACTCTGAGCACCTGATGCAGTAAAATCCCTTTACAGCCCACCATTTCTTTTGCCTAAATATAAAATCAAATTCCCAGGTTTTGTGATGATTGCCTGAAATATTTAACTCAAGAACTTCTACCAGAGGCCAAGAGAACTAAATTCTCTGTCTGAACTAAGAGACAAAAACCAGCTCTGCAAAGGGAGGAAAAAAAATCAGCAAATATCAACCTTTATGATAGAAATGTATTTTGGAGACCTTTCCAATTATTAAATGAGATTGTTCTGAAGGAAACACTTCTCCCTGATTTTCATTGCTGGAGAAAATGATGCTGCAGGAGCAGCAGACCTCACAGAGCTGCAGGGAAGGTCCGTGGAGCCCCATCCCTGCCTGGCGGGTGATTGGGTGTGACACTGGAAAACACAGCAGGCGAGGAATGGTTAAGCAGCAATCTCCGAGCTGGAGGCTGCACTCGTGCCACAACGGATCTCAGCCCCCGGGGGATCTACACCTCATAAACTTCTTGAATCACTCTTTATTTCCGGTCTCTAAAGCACTCAGTACCCAGGAGTTCCACAACACACAATCCCACAGTGTTTGGGATGGAAGAGACCTCAAAACCCAGCCAGTGCCACCCCTGCCACGGGCAGGGACAACTCCCACTGTCCCAGGCTGCTCCAAGCCCCAATGTCCAGCCTGGCCTTGGACACTGCCAGGGATCCAGGGGCAGCCACAGCTGCTCTGGGCACCCTGTGCCAGGGCCTGCCCACCCTCCCAGGGAACAATTCCTTCCCAATATCCCATCTCGCCCTGCCCTCTGGCACTGGGAAGCCATTCCCTGTGTCCTGTCCCTCCAGTTCCTGCTGCAGGGTCCCTCTCCAGTTTCCCTGTACCCCTTCAGCCCCTGGAAGGAGCTGTGAGGTCTCCACACAACCTTCTCCTCTCCAGGCTGAGCATTCCCAGCTCTCCCAGCCTGGCTCCACAGGGGAGGTGCTCCAGTCCCCTCAGCAACTCAGTGGCCTCCTCTGGACCTGCTCCAGCAGTTCCACGTCCTTCTTCTTTTGGGAGCACCAGAAGTGTGCACAGAATTCCAGGTGGGGTGTCACAAGAGCGGAGTAGAAAGGAAGAATCCACCCCTCCCCTGCTGCCCACACTCTTGGGCTGCATGGGAAAAGCACCTTGGCGTAATTAACATTTTAAAGGTAATTGGGCACCAGCCTTACCTCTTGCTGTGCATATCCTCGCCTAGAAGCCAGGAAAAGAAAAGAAAGAAATTAGTATAATGCTGTGAGCCTGCACAAAGATGCACATTGCCATTCTCGCTGGAGAGGGGTGAAAGAGAATGTCATTAAATATAATTAGCATGGAAAGAAATACATATCTCTAACACCAAATATGTTTTTCTTTGGGTGTGCTCTGGACACAGGGATCATTGCATGGGAAAGGCTGGAGAAGCTCTGGGATCTCTTCTTGCTTTGGACTGTGAATGGATGAGGAGAAATCCCCAGTCCCCGAGAGCCAGAAAGCCAGTGCATCCAGAGGGACTCAGCACAGGGAAAGGGGCATTGGGGGAGGCCCTGCCCCGTCCCCTCCCCGCTGTGCCACCATCCACACAGGGACCCCCCCCGTTCCCTCACACCTCTGCTCAAGCAGTGAAACAACTTCTCTTCCACTCCTGGACTTTCCGTATCCATCAGGAATTGCCCTGGAGCTGGTATTGCTAATTTCTTGTACCAACATGATTATTCCAATTACACCTTTCCTAACATTTGCTCACTGGGGGGGAGTTAAATCCCCTTTTTTTGTTATCTGTGGTTATTTTGCCACAGGCTTTGCGCTTCTGATCTCATTGGGAATTTATTGTTGGTTTAATTCATTTTCTTGGAGCCACTCCTGGGCATGACCAATGCATTTATGTCTGTCACGTTCTTGATTTTCACATTTTGTGCCCGAAAATTGAAATGGTTTCAGCAAAACTAGAGAACAACAATTTAGGCATTGGAATTCTAAGGATAAGTCTGGATTATTTGTGTTATGGTTTTTAAGAAGGAAAGGGTAAATGCTCAAAATTATGCTAGGCTTAACCTAGGACACAGCCAGCCGTCACGGGGAAGTCTTTAATTACACTAAATAAATAATAAAGACCAGAGAAATCCTTTTAATTCTTTAATATCCCCATCTCTAAATCTTCCTATTAATATTCAGCACGTGGAATTGATTATCAGCATTGAATTAATGCTGTCGCCTATATAATCTAAACCTCATGGCCAGTTGAAATGAAGATTTATCACCCAAAGATCATCTGACTTTTCAAAGCCCACTCGAGGAATGCTGGATTCAGTTTCCCTATTGCCTACAACAATCTTCGGATAAAGGAGGTCTGAGGAGAAGGAAGCCTATTACTCTTAATTGCACTGTATTGCAGATTAAAAGCGTAATATGAGTAATTCTAATTAAATTCGGAATTCAACTTTCATAAAAATAGCGCCATGCTGAGCTCTGCTGATACTTCTCAAATAGTTTTGTGTGGCCATGATTAGAAGGAAAAAAAAGTCCCCAGAAGACATAAAATACCCATTCACTCAATACAGCACAAGGATCTATTCTGGCACAAAGACAAAGGTCAGAACAACATCATTTGTTTCCAGGAAGGAATTAAAGCTCTCCACAGAGGGAGGGATTGCTTCTGGGAAATGTCCTCAGCCAGACTTCACTGCAGTCAGTCAGAGGGAACTCTTCCCTGTGGAATGGGAAGCGAAGCCATGGAGCCTGTGAGGACGTGGGGTAACAGGACAGCCAGAACACAGAGCTGGTGCTGAAGGGGAGAGACAAAGGCAGAAGGAACTCACGTGGACAAGATGTGCCGACCTTTCACTGCTAAAAGAGATTAAAGGGCTGGGATTTGCCTAAAGCAGCATTTCCCCAATTCCTGGCACCCCAGCAGGTGTTTGCTCTTCCGTAACTTAGATCTGTTTTCATATTTAAAGCAAAATCATCACTAATCCCAAATACCACAGATACTCCTCAGAGGGAGCAACTACTTATCAGTTTGCCCTGGCTCCTAAAATGGAGATTTCCTGCAGTTCAGAGCTGGAGCGGAGAACAAATTGGGAAGGAGGATGAGTAATGATAACACTGGGATTAAATTCCAGCTTTGCAAGGAAGAGCTCTCCACTGACGCCATCTCTGCTCCTGCTCAGAACTTGGCCCCATCAGGCTGATGATGAAAGGATGAGAGATATATCCAGGGTCACATCAGACCCCAATTGACCAAATCAGACAGCCTGAGAGGGGTAAATTATATATAAATATAAATTATTACAGATGCTCAACTTGCTACCAACTCCTGTATTGGATCCAATCCTTCGTAGCGCTGCAGAACTGCAGTACCATGGGATCATGGAATGCTTTGGGTTGGAAAGGACCTTAAAGCTCATCCTCTTCCACCTCCACCCACCTTCCACTATCCCAGGGGACTTCAAGCCCCAGTGTCCAGCCTGGCCTTGGGCACTGCCAGGGATCCAGGGGCAGCCACAGCTGCTCTGGGCACCCTGTGCCAGGGCCTGCCCACCCTCCCAGGGAACAATTCCTTCCCAACATCTCATCTAAACTCCTCCTCTTTTGGTTTAAAACAATTCCCCCTGCAGCACCCAGACATCTCAGTGGGACAGAACTTCCCTGGTACAGCCTCTTTCCTCTTTCCCAGTTTCATAAAAATAATTTTTTTAACAAAGACTATGAAAATAGCCAGCGGGAAAACAAAGGTTGTGTTATATCCAGACAAAATGAATCCAGTTTTGTAAAGTTTTCCACTTTAGAAAGATTTCCAGAATGAGAAAGTCAATGTTCCTCATCAGTAAAAGCTGATTGCCATGACCCCCTCCCAGACCCTTCTGAAACGATGAAATTAAATATTTAAAGTGGAGCTTCTGTGTGATGTCCACTCTTTCCTCTTAAGGAACATCCCAAATAATTGTAGCCAAACGGAACCATTGGAGTTTATGCTGTGAATGACTCAACACCTCCACTTTTGCTGTGTGACCTTACAGACCACAAAATCAGGTCCTATTTGTGCCATATTTCACTGGGGATGTAAAGATCTGCACAACAGCAGCTCTTTACAAGCTCTAACATGGGACTTGGGTACTTAAATTTTAATTTCTGTCTTTGGGGTTAACCCACTCTGAACATGAGCAGCCCGATAATTTTTCGTGCCCATCTCTGCCCTCTTCCCACTGTCCCCTCACCAGGAGCACGGCCAGGACACAGAGGGGAACATTTAAGTCTTATTCCCACTCTGGCTCTTCAATCCTAACAATTCTCTACCTAATAGGTGCTGAGCTTTGGGAAATTGGTTAAAACATTGCAGTCGTGCCACCCTTGGAGAATCGAGCATCAAAAATGTACACATCCCATAAAGGACACAGATTCTGTTACAGCAAAAATAGGATGGATAATCCCTCCCCCCACACGTTTAGCTACTCCTACACCTACCTTGATCCTACAGCCTATCCCAACAAGGGTTTTAAGTAAAGGGAAATTCTAATGAATCAGCAGAATTGGTGGGATGGAGTTCACGGAGTTTGGCACTGGGACAAAGAATGAGCAACTACCTTGAGCAGCTTCCGACTGAAGCATCCACACATGTCCTAACCGCAGACTTCAAAAAAAAAAACAGGAGAAAAGAGAAAAAACCAAGCACCATGGAAATGATGAGTCTGATAAACAGTCTGATAAAGAATTAATTACCTTTTTGCTCAGATTTACAACATTGATACTGAACTGGTATTTTAGTTTTGCTTCATTAGGTAATATCTGCTTTTCCCAATATGGTTTTTCAAAGTTGTCATCTTAAACTTTATAGATTTTGGCAAAGGACTGAAAGGAAACTTCCAAGTTGAACCAAACATTTAAATGCCCAAATTGCCTTTACTTACCATTTTTTTTCAAAGGACAAGCTAATTTACTTTACCTAAACGTTTATAATTGACATATTTCATGTAAAGACCTGATTTAGATGGCTGTGAGCAAAAAAGCTGGTAAGTAAATCCACATTACGTGGATTTTTACAAGCACTTGGAAAACCTTCACCTGGTGACACTAATCAGAGTGACTTTATTACAATTTGATTGAGATGTTTCAGCTCGTGACAGACCAGCATGGAAATTAAAGAGAGACAGCAACAACATGCACATGCAAAATCATAAAAAACAAACAACAAACGCTTTGTACATGAAAGGAATTTACAAAATAAAAACTTTTCACATGCAGTTACAATATAAAAAAAAAATGCAATGGAAGGCAGAAGATGGAGAACAGGAGTGGGGACACAGCCATGTTTGCTGAGAAACCAAGAGCAATTCCTTCTCACTGGACACAGGAACTGAGCTGCCAGAAAACGTCAGCAGAACAGAGCCCCCAGAGCAGGGAGATGCAGTATGGAATTATGGAATGCCTGGCTTGGAAGGGACCTTAAATCTCATCCCATGGGCAGGGCCACCATCCCAGGTTGCTCAAGGCCCACCCAACAACCCGGCTCACCGAAGCTGAGCCTGCTGCTCCCAGGCCTTCCTTGCTTTGATACCCAATGTGTGGCAGAAGATTCCTTCCAGGTGGGGCATTTTATGGGCAAAGCAAGAGATTCCAATCACAGCTACAGGAAAATCTTACTGATGTTACCTACACTGAAGGCTGCTTAAAGAAGTACCGAGCCCACTGCCATCTATGCCCCATCTTTGGGTAAAAATGGACAGTTTTCCCCAAGAATTTCCAGTAAACAGACTAAGAACCAGCAAGATGTAGTTCTGAGAAAGCAACTCGGAGAGTTATATTTTACATCACAGACTTCCGAGCGAACGGCAAAGACAACGTCTCTCCATTTAGGATCAGGAGTGGGGAAGTCGTGGTGCACAGCAGAAAAAGGGGGCAAAGTCGGCATTTCTGGAGAGTCTGAGGCAGATACCGTGTGCTGCATTGGAGTCCTCCCACTCCAAAAAAAGCAGGGAACATCCACCCGTGAGCATTACAGAGCTGTCGACTGGGAGGGGAAGCGTTTCTCCAGCTCCTCCACAACACAGCTCAAGTTGCCGTTCTGCTGGTTGTGCTCGGCCGCGGCTTCTGGAGTCGGGAGCTCCGGGCTCGGGGCCGGTTTGAGCTTGGGGACGTGCTTGGGCAGCAGGTGGTTCTTGTCTATTTGGCTGTACATGTTGGCCACCGACTTCTCGATGGCGGCCAAATTCTGAATGTTTTTAAGAATTCCTTTGAGCTCCCTGCGGGGAGGAGGCTCTGGCACTGTGGCCGGGGCAGGGACAGCTGGCTGTTTGGCAGGGGATTTGAAATGCTTGGCAGGGGACAGGAGCTGCGCGCTAAGAGGAGATGGAGAGGGAGAGGAAGAAGAAGAAGAAGAAGAAGAAGGAAAAGAAACTGCAGGCGGAGGCGGAGGAAGTGGTGGCAACAGAGGAGGGGATGGAGGTGGTGGTGGCAGTGGAGGTGGCAGCTGTGGAGGTGGGGGTGGGGGAACTTTAGGTGGGTCTGGAATGCTTTCTACATCTTCTTTGGTCTGAGGAGCTAGAAAACTTTGGCAAAGTGGTCTCTTTATCCTAGAAGATGGAGGAGTTGGTTTGCGAGTCGGTGGAGGAGAATGCTCTTCAGGGTTGTCGTGGTGAGTGACGATTACGGCGGGGACCACAGCGGCCTCTGCTTCAACTCCTTCAGCACAAGGCTTTGGAGAGGACACAGGGGAGGAGCGAAGGCGGGGAGAAGCCACCACACTTTTGGGAGACTGCTCTGGTGCGTTCTCTCCCTCCTGGACACTGATGCTGTGTGTGGGCGACCGCGTGGATTTCACCTCGGGAGACCTCACTTGCTTCATTTCCTGCAGCGCCTCGAACTGCCTCGCCTTCTCCTTCACAGTCAGCTTGGGGCTACCGATCTTTTGGAAGAGTGGACTGCCGACATCGTCACTGCTATCCTGATTGTCAGCTTCTTCCTCCTTGGCCGTCAGTCTCTGCTGCTGCCACTGGATGGGGTCCATGATAATCGGCCTACCCAGGGACCCCTGCGTGTGTCTCCTGATCAGGTGAGTGGGCACTGTCCACGCCCGGTAGCTGCCCCCCAAGGAGGCCTCTCTCCAGACCAGTCTCGAAGGAGAAAGAGTATCTAAAGTATCGTTCCTTTTCCGTAGGAACCCCAGGGCAGCGGGGCTCTGAGGGGCACCTTCCATGTACAACGGGTTTCGGGTCGTTAGCGGGTTCTCATCGGACAAAAAAGTGATGTTACTCGAGGATTTGGGGAAGTTATTGTTCAGGGATCCATTGATATTGGATTGCTTGTGAGCCTTTATAGCACGGGAAGCAAAGCTGCTTATAACTCTCTGTCGGTCTCCTTCTTCTAAGACTGACTTTTTTCCCCTGCTTTGTTGGAAATGGTAGAGAAGAAAAAGACTTGAAAGAAAAGAAGATAATCACATGTGAGGAAACATGCATGGACATAGGTACTTATGAGAGAGAGAAAAAAAGAGCTTATGAAGCACAGCCATTAAATCACTTCTAGCAAGCTACGACCCAACAGAAGGAGCACATTACTACTGGGCAAGACATTTACTTTTGCATCTTCTTTAAGGGGGAAGGAAGAAAAATTAAAACAAGTTGCTGCTTGTTTTAATTTGAAGCTGTGTAGCTACTTGGTGAGTTCAAAAATAAATTCACGTCTCCTGAAAAAAACCTCTTGGAGCTCAAAATTATCAGTTAATGTTGTGCCCTAGCCACCCAGAGACACAAAACATCACAGAAATATCGCTACGTGAAGGAATTGCATCTCTAGTGTGTATGAATTTCATCTTTTCACCACGTTGAACCCAGGGAAAAACCCTTGTGCTTGGGTTGCATCGAATTTCTACACCAAAAGTAGGAGGTGTCACCACTTTTTGGACTTCATCTGTCACCTCCCAGTCCCTCATTAACTTCTCCCTTCAAATATTTTTAATACCACAACCTTCTGAGCAGATTTGAAAATAAACAGTATTTTAAAATGAACAGCCCCAAAGTGCCTGCTAGAAAAGTGCCCTTCGAGGCCTATTTTAAATAATGCTCACCTCAGGCTGCATTGAAATTTATTTTTCTCTCAAACAGTGAGAAATTTAAGATTTGGGCCTCTGTCAGGCAGAGCTAAAGTACAGCATGAGTAGCAATCTCATCTACCTGCACAAACTAAAATATTGTTTAAGACTGGTTTTAGTGACTTAGAGATGTCCAGTATTTTCACATAAGTTCTGAGTTAAAAATTCTAAGCCTTGTCTCTACCAAAATTTGAATTTCGGTAAAGGAATGGGAGGAAAAAAAAGGAGTTTTTTGTGATTCTGTGAATGTTGGAAGATGAAGTTTTAAACCTCTTGGTCACATTGTTCCATGGGTTTTGTTTCATATCTCAGAAAATATAACTAAATCCAAATTAATGAAAAATTAACATCTGGTGGTTAAATATCCCCTAGCAAAACTGGAAGAGGAATTTAAATACCTAGAAGGAGTTAATGGAGAGATCTTAATTTCCCTCTAAGTTATTTAAGATGTAAAAATCCCCTGAGGGTCGGTATTTAGTAACAAAACAATTTTGACTTTTGTTTCCTGTTTTGATCAGGGGACCACACAGGCAGGGAACCCCCAGCTTCCTAATGGTCCAAGGAGCCAGGAGGACTGGAATTCCTGCACGGAATCCAGGGATCATTCTCCCATTTGCAAAAATCACCCAGCAAAGCTCCACGAAGCGAATAAACTCTCCCCAGGCACTGCAGTTTGCCAGAGCTGAGTGTGCCTAAGGCTTCCTCTGGGCAGAATAGAACTGGATGAAAAATAATTAACTTCACACCAATTAGCGAATCTCAGCAGGGTTTGGATTGGAAAGGACCTTAAAGATGACCTAATTTCAACTCCCTGCCATGGGCAGGGACACCTTCAACTATCCCAGGCTGCTCCAAGCCCCAGTGTCCAGCCTGGCCTTGGGCACTGCCAGGGATCCAGGGGCAGCCCCAGCTGCTCTGGGCACCCTGTGCCAGGGCCTGCCCACCCTCCCAGGGAACAATTCCTTCCCAATATCCCATCCATCCCTGCCCTCTGGCACTGGGAAGCCATTCCCTGTGTCCTGTCCCTCCATCCCTTGTAAAGAGTCTCTCTTCATGTTTCTTGTTGGCTCCTTCAGGCCCTGGAAGGCCACAATGAGGTCACCCCAGAGCTTCTCCTCTCCAGGCTGAACAATCCCAGCTCTCCCAGCCTTTCCTCCCAGCAGAGCTGCTCCATCCCTCTGATCATCCTGGTGCCTCCTCTGGGCTCCAGCAGCTCCACATCCTCCCTGTGCCAGGCCCCCAAGCTGTAGAGTAACTCTGAATTCCTAAGCAGCCAACTTTGAGGTCAGCCAAGCACTGCACCTGCTGAGAGGCGAGAGCAGCAGCGACTCTGAACTTGAAGGAGCCCCTCCAGAAGGCTCATGCAAGGTGCCACCACCTTTCTGCCACTAGAGCAGATTATTTCAAAAGCTCCTCAGCTCCTTCCTTGCTCCACATGAGGACTCTGAGAGCTGAGGTGACCCCGCAGTGTCTTTCTGTTTGTGCGGAGCTGTTTCAATCACTGAGGACCAGTGAGTTCAGTTTCTGTCAGCTCAAAGACTCTACAGGCCTTGCATGGAATTGGAATTCACAGCCAAGGAAGGTTTAAATGCAGCCATAAATCCATGAACTCCCAGCAAACCTCTGTTCATGCACTCGGTGTTGGTTTGGCTTTTTTTGACCCTTTGGCTTTAGACATAACGCCTTCAAGTTCAGCAATCACCCTTCCTCTGTCTGCTTCCAAGAAGAGGGATAAAGAAGCACAGAAGTATTGGAACTTCCTAGTAAATGTCTTTCCTGCTCAATGGACAAATAAAAGATGAGCTTCACCTTGCAAGGTTGGATGGGAATTGCTGGAAGGAAAATTAACTGATTTCTACCAGCTACAAATATTAAGACAATGAAAGAAGCTTACTTACTGATGCCTATGGATCCAAAGACAGGGGAAAATGAAAATGGTGAGACAAGGCAGATTTAAAACTAAAGAGCTTTGTTCCATTTCATTTGCTATAAACACCAAAGAAAGCAAACAAGACACTGCAAATGAAAGAGGGCAGACTTAGGGCAACTAAAACAGGGAATATTGTACTAAAACTCATGAAAAATGGCAATAAAAGATTTTTCCCAAATAAGAATTTCCTAAGGTATACCCGTGCCCTGCAGTAAAATATATTAAACGGGGAAGAAGAAGTTAATTTGTGATTATATTTCTTGAAGGCTGTTTTTTTTCTTTAAAATCCAATGGATTTTGATTTATCTTTGAAGGATTTTTGTGTTTAATCAGTTCCTCAGCATGATAAATAAGCCTTAGTTGTATGCAAAGACATCTGAGAGAAAATATTCCAACTACAGCACCTTTTTTGGTGCAACAAAGACTATTTTTTGTCCAAATTAGCATAAAGCTAAGCCTCAAAGTCAATACTGCAGGTCTGGGAACCGGCACCTCTTTGGGGCAGTTCTAAACCCCAAAAAACCTTTGCAGATAAAGCACAACGAGGCTTTTTCTGGGTTTAGCATCATATCATTAATTTCAGCAGAAATTTGGCTTAGTGTAAAAAAAAAAATTGAATTTTATCCAGCAGGCACCCCCCTGCATAAGGGTACAGATGTAACTCACAAACAGAAGTGTTCCCATTCCACAAAACCTTATTCCACGCATTTTTCCTCCCTTCCTGCCCAAGCCTAACTTGACAAAGGCAAAAGGCAAAAATTCAGTCCTTAGGAGAAGCTAATCCTGCTCCCAGCATTTTTTAGCCCCCTATTTACCCAGAAGAAGTCAAGCCCTGGAATTATTCCCCACACAGAGACTGCACCCACTTGTCCAAGAGTTCAAGCTCTGTCATGGCCCTGTAACATTTTATAAACTCCATCACAGTAGCAGGGAAATTTCAGCTTTCTGGGCAAAACAAATAATGATTGAAAACGGAACAATCCTTGTTCCCACCATCCATTCATTCCCAACCTGCTCCAAATATTATCAAAGCTGGGCTCTTCTTCATTCCTTGGTTTTCAAGTATGAACAGAGATGAGGAAGTGTGGCAAAGCTTATCAATAACCCCCCCCCCCAGTATCAGACAAATAATAATTGGCTGGAATATTTTCCTACTGCGAGTTAAATTGTTGTTGGAGTCCATCAACTCCAGGTTTACAGAGGCATGAAAAGGGAGGCAGCCTTGCAAGATTATTATTTCATGAGCATGGAAGAGGTAAAAGATGCATTTATTGAGCTGCCAGGGGTTTCTCTGCTTTGATAATTTCTTTAATTTCAATATTTAAACAGGTTTAAATTTAGAACAAAAAACCCCCGACAAACGGAACACTTCTTACTACAGGAAATGAGGAATTTGGGGCAGCAATTTGCAGGGAATTATGGTTTCGGATGTGTGCAATGGATAAGAATGAATTTTATTGGATGTGTTTACTCAACAGCTTTGGAAAATATGGAGTGCTGGCCTGGATGTGCCAAGGAATCCAAGCCTGGCAGCAATGACCTGCTGTAGGATCTTGCTCTTAGGAAAACCATCTGGTGAGACCTCTTTGCCCACTTAAAGCCTGTTAATGGTTCCCCTGTGCACTACAAGAAGATTAAATTGGATTTTTTCCCTCCATCCAGGGTCAGCCCATTTCTTTCCTGGATGTTGGAGAAGCCCAAGCAGCTGGGGAATGAAGAAAAGCCTTTGGCACAGAGACTGCATGAAGCGATTTCATAGAATCCCAGAATCCCAGAATGGTTTGGACTGGGAGGGACCCTAAAGCCCATCTCATTGCACCCTCTGCCATGAGCAGGGACACCTCCCACCATCCCAGGTTGCCCTGGGCAGTGTTTTTCTGGATGGATCTCAAGGAATACTCACATGGTGCTGTCTCCAAGCTCCTCATAGAGGTTGTTGGCCGCGGCTCCGGACGGTTTTCCTGCTGGCAGAGCCATCTGGATCCTCGCAGTCTTGGCACACTCAGCCTGTCGCCTTTGGAGAGCCACGGGGGGAAGGAAAAATGCTCATCAGAACACCCCAAAACGTGCCCCCAGTAAAGCCAAAATGGGAAGTTTTCTATGTTCTTGCCCTGTGGTTTATAAACACCCCTGGATTTTGTCTTCATCGCAGTAGTAACACGATCATCTTCTCCTGGACTTTTCAGCTCCCTGTTGCCTATTTTGGTGGAATCCCAGAGCTTCCCACATCCCAGAATCGGTTGGGTTGGAAAGGACTTTAAAGCCCATCCAGTGCCACCCACTACCATGGGACACCTTCCACTGTCCCAGGCTGCTCCAAGCCCCAATGTCCAGCCTGGCCTTGGGCACTGCCAGGGATCCAGGGGCAGCCACGGCTGCTCTGGGCACCCTGTGCCAGGGCCTGCCCACCCTCCCAGGGAACAATTCCCTCCCAACATCCCATCTAAACCTACTCTCTTTCAATTTGATGCCGCTCCCCCTTCTCCACTCCCAACTCCTTTTTTTTAATGGAGCTGGCTGGGAAATTTCTGTTCAATGAACGGTTTTTCCTGAAAAAATTCCCTTTTTTTTTTTTTTTAATATGGAATAAAATCACTGTGGAATAAATTTCTGTTCTCTGTCTAAAAAGAAAAGCTCCTCATGTGGGGAACACCACCAGGGTGATGTGACTGATCTACCCCAATGACACCGAGTAGCCATAAAAATAAATCACGTTTAAACTCATCACACCAACAGTTCAGGAGCGAGTTGGAGTGTAGGAATTTTAAAAAAACCCCTATGTTTAATATATTTTGAGAATAAAATTTGTCAGTACTCCTATGGAAGCTGGAAGAAACAAAGCTGGAAATGAATACTTACTCTTTGAATCTGATTGGTTGCAAAAAAAAGAGATAAAAAGGAAGGTTAAATAAATTCTGCTTCCAACAACTGCCCACAACAGTGACTCTAAGAGGAGTAATAAACTACAGCCTACTTAATTATTCCACACATCAAATTCCAGAATTAATGACTTGTTTAAAGAATCAGAACTTCCAGAGCTGAACAGCGTTTGGCTGCTACTTTTGATCCCCTGGAAACAATTCTGTAGTCAGCAGAAATACGAATTACAGCAGGGAAAGCAAACAAGACATGAAAACATGAATATTTCTCCTGTTCTTTCTGAAGCAGGTGCATTTTTATACCCGTTTCTTGATATTTAATTCTTTTCTATATAACAATATAAATAATAATTGTTATTTTATTTCTATTTCCCCATTTTGGCACATTTCAAAAATGTACAGAAAATGTTTTTAATAATGAAGGAACATTATTTTTGGTTCTTATTTAGAAGATGCCATTCTTTTGTGATTAGTAAATAATAAATAATTTATAAGTACCTTGCAGGGTTGTGCTGGATACTGGATTTCAAAGGAATCATTTTTAGATTTATTACTAAAGCAATATTTTAGGAAAAACACTGAGATTCCTTTGGAAAAGAAGTGAAAAGGGCTGGAATGCAAAACCAAACCATACGGCTCAGGATTTTAATTTAACTCTAAAAATTCCTTTCATTTTCTTTGGCACTCTCCATAAAAATACAATTTATTAACAATGGGCTGCCATAAATCCCACTCCAAGTCAGATTTCTAGATGGGAAAAATGGGATTTTTGGATGAAATGAATTTTAGGCAGATTTCTGAGAGCTCCTAAAAGAGATTGATGATGTTTGGATAATCTAACAGATGCCAAGGAAAAATGGGGCTGTTCCGCTTCCTTAAGGAATCTGCAATTCAGATAACAGCCACCAACGAATTGCAGGATGAACTTGCTCTTGGAATCGAATTTTCCATAGAATTCTGGGAGAAGAAGAGCAGTTTGAGAATGATCTGCCTTTCCAATGGTGCAGAAGTTGGTCAAGCTCTTCCAAACTTCTTTAAATGGCATCTTTGCCTTGACCCAAACTGGTGAAATGGGGATATGAATATAATCATTAATTAAAGAATAAATCTGTGAATAATTGGATTTATAAATCTATGAATATAATGTAGACATTAATTTATGAATATAATATTTAATTATAGAATAAATCTACGAATGAATAAATACATATGAATAAATAAATAAATAAAGATATTAATAGATATGGGGCCTTTAAGTCCAAATGCATTGATTTGAAATATGAGTGGACTTAGTTGAGAGGAACTCGTTGGAGCTGTTGGTTTGAATACATTTATCAGCCAATTACTTGAACCTCTTCAGTGTATAAGAGGCAAGAGGAAATATCAAAAAATATCTCTGATGTTGCCCTAAAGTGGCAGAAAACAAACTCTCCAGGAAACATTTGCAGTTAAGAAGCTCAGGAAAAAATATTTTAGGATTTAAGCAAAAACGTTGGAATGCTCGAATTTGACTCCTGATTCATTTCTTGAAACAGCACCTTTTTCCTCTCTTTTTTTTTTTTGGCATGGAATTCAGCCCTGAATCCTCACTTTTGTGTCAAACACCTGGGTTTTGAGCTGGTGTTTTGGCAAAAAAATCCTGCACCATGGACGCACTTCCCGTGGATTTTCTGTGTTCGTGTTCATCACACCAAGCACTGAGCAACCCTTGAGGTGAGAAGGGATTAAAACTGGAAACTAATTAATATAGTAGAAATATAGATAATAGAAATCTGGATAATACATACAAAATTCTGTGGAAATAGGCGATAATAAATAGAAATTCATCCTGCGATGACGGATAATCGTTGAAGCGGCTCTGCTACAAAATGCAGCATCTCTACTACAAGGTTACAACCCCTGGGAGAGGAGGAGGAGAAGGGTACTCACTGCTTGTAGCTGACCATGACGATGAGGATGGCTGGCATGCAGCACAGGATGATGATGACAGCCAGGGCCAGCAGTGCCCCCTCCGTGTAGCCCAGGGCCTGCGCCTGCTTCTTCACGTTGGCCACCACGTCGGGCGTGCGGATCTCCAGGATGCGCCCGCCCTGGCCCAGGTAAGGCTGGAACTCCTTGTTGATATCCAGCAGTTTGCCATCCAGGAACCTTCAATGGCACAAAAACACCCCACTATTAGGGCCAAGTTCATGAAGAGAGTTTTAATTATGGTGGGTTAATAGCCCAATAAAGCACATATGTCGTTTTTGTGGGCTTTGGAATAGTGGCAATTCCCTGTGATCCCAGTGTCAGGCACAATTCCAATGCACTTAGCACCAGGACACAGTTTAAACACTGAAAAGGAGGGCTGAGCTGAGCTTATCCTGATTTCCAGGGGCACAAAGTCCTTGGTGGCATCACAAAGGCCTTGCTTTGTGCTTTTCCTTCTCTGCTCTGATCCCGAGGATCAACCAACCCTTCCTGGATATATCCCTAAGGACCGCTCTGCCCTAAAGATCACCTTGGTCTTGCCCAGGGCAGTGGTGGAGTCACCACACCTGGAAGTGTTCAAAAAAACCCGTGGATGGGGCACTTGGGGACACGGGTCAGTGGTGGCCTTGGCGGTGCTGGGGTGGGAGAATGTTGGATTCGATGGCCTCAGATGTCTTTTCCACCCTTAACGATTCTGTGATTGCTGTTACCCTAAAATCAGGCAGTTTTTAGAGGATTTGATCAGCTCCTTAGGGAAATTCTTCGGCTGGGTGGACAAAAAATACATGGGCCAAGGCTTTAACTTCCAAAGGAAAATAAAATAAAATGAAATAATAAAATCCTTAGATCACTCCAGAAGTGAGGATTGAGTGTCTCACAAGCTGCCCAGCTCTAAGGACCGAAGCAGGAGATGTGTTAGGATGGAGGATCCTAAAATCTCGGAGCTATAGCAGAATTCCAGATCCTTACAGGTGTTCTCCTGGAGAAAGATGAGGGGAAAAAAACTCCAGGGAACTTCAAATAAAAAACAACAAAAAAAAATTCCGTATTTTTGTGTATAAACTCGGAATGTCTAAAGAAAGCCTGAGATAGCTTTGATTTCCTTACTCTGATCATGAGACAGAAATTCCACTCCTCAAAGACCATTTCTTCAAGGGTGGTAATTTCTTACAATTGACTTCCCCTCAGATTCATTCCCTGATAAATCCTCGTAGCATCTCTTGTCCCTGTTTATTTTTTTTGGAATTTTGAGGAGAATCCACGCTGCTCTGGGTGTGCAATGGATGAACTGGATCTCATCACAAGCAGAACAACTCGTCCTGAACGATGAATTTGGGCTGGTTCCGTGATATTGAGGGCAAAGAGGCTGCTCACCCCTAGCCTCACAAAGGTGTCTGGAAGAATAATTCCCATTCCTGACGTCTTCCACAAACCATTTCCTTGGTACTTGAGAAAAAAATCCCTTTTCCAACCTAAATGATGGCATAAAGCGAATATAAACATTCTTTTGCTGCTCACTAGGTGTCACTGGTGATTTTAACCATCTCTCCGTTGAAATTCCGCCGGCATTTTCCCGACAAACCCTTTTTAACAGGTTCGTAACTCAGCCGTGAGCGTTTACTCCGTGATGGAACCTGACACGTTGCGCAGGAGCTTCACAGAGTTTCTTTTTAACGGGGGACATTTTCCACTTAATTTATGCAGGAGGAATTTGCTGGATTCAACTGGTTTTTATGCTCCAATAAATCAAAGCCTCTTCCCTAGAAAAGATAGGAAAGGAGGCTGAACATTTCAGTCTGGGAAATTATCTGAGTGGCCTGCGAGTCTTTTAGGGGTTTGTGCAAGAGGGAGGAAATAGTGAAGTACAGGTACTATTCAGACCCATTTTTGGGGTGTAATCAAACAGATTTGGAGCAAAAATTGGATGAGGAGAGGCTGAGGGAGCTGGGAAAGGGGCTCAGCCTGGAGAAAAGGAGGCTCAGGGGGGCCCTTGTGGCTCTGCACAAGTCCCTGACAGGAGGGGGCAGCCGGGGGGGGTCGGGCTCTGCTCCCAGGGAACAGGGCCAGGACAAGGGGAAACGGCCTCAGGCTGGGCCAGGGGAGGCTCAGGTTGGACATTGGCAGGAATTTCTGCCTGGAAAGGGTGCTCAGGCCTTGGCAGGGGCTGCCCAGGGAGGTTTGGAGTCCCCATCCCTGGAGGTCTTCCATAAATGTGTGGATGGTTTAGTGGACGTGGTTTAGTAGTGGGCTTGGAAGTGCTGGGTTAAGGGTTGGACCTGATGAGCTCAGAGGTTCTTTCCAACCTAAATGATTCTGTTTTATGGGATCCCTGATTAATAAAAACTTCGGGTAATCGATCATAACAGTCTTAAGGAAAAATATGGATCTCTCGTTGTGTGTCAGTCCTACAAAGTACAGGACAGGGAAAATTCTGCAAATCTCGAGAGACACATGGCTTTTACCCCCTGGCAGTGGCTGCTACATCCATGACTTCTAAATCAGGCCCTTGTTTTCCAGCCAAACATTTTCCTGGAATTATTTTGGGATTAATATTATGGATTACAGGAGCCTCACACTTTGGTTCAGTGGGGTTTGCTTCTCATGGTGACAAATGTGACTCTGTTCAGCTGCTGCTGGGATGAGCTGCTGTATCCACCTTCTTCTCCCAGCTCCAGCTGCTTTGGGTTTGGATCCCTGACTCCTGCCTGTATCCCTGCAGTTCTCCACCTGCTGTTCCACTCCATCCTCAATTCTCCCCGCATTCAACCTTCACAAATAATTGTTTTCAAACAGTGACAGGTCCACAAGAAATTCCATTAAATCAGAGCCTCCACTCTGCTTTAGGAGCAGGAACACAGCAGGGTGTTCCCAAAAAAGCCCATTCTGGAAAAGCCCCAGGTAACTTCCAATACACAATCATTTGGTGAGCTGTGTAAAAATCCCAGCTAGCAGAAGTCACTCATTCTGTGCTGTTGGTCCTGGATGCATCATGGAATTGTTGAACACCTGGAAAATCACCTGTGGGAATTTATCTTCCTTATTGGTAATTAAATGTTTAAACCAGGAAGTTCTGTTTCTTTCAGACCTGTTCATCTTTCTCCCATCATATCCAGTTTATGAAACGATCCTTTCTCCCACTGATCCCTTTTCTGTCAGATCCAGAGCAGATTCCTGGCTGGCAGAAGGGTGGCTGGGACTCGTGGCTTCCCAGTGAGGGCACAGCCATTGCTAAGGTCCTGTGACTGTGGCAGGAAGAACCCTGAGCCATCCCTCTGAAACCAAACTCCCAGGAGGGGGCTTTATCTTTTTAGGAGGTTCAAATCTTTGTAGGTTTGGGTACATCCCTGGCCCAAATCTCCCGAGGTTCTCGCACTTTCCAGGGAAAACTTGGGAACTCCAGCTGCCAAACGCTGTCTCCTTACTCCAGTGAGCTGACACTCACTCACCTCTACCCTACAGCCAGGGAAGCATTCCCTAGGATTTTGCTGATTTACATATTTGAAAGCTTTTGAAGAGAAGAAAAAAAGCCCCCAAAAAGCTGAGTGTGCAGGCACAGGGAGCATTTTAATGAGGTTGTTTCTCAGATGATTCCCCCTTCCCCTCCTGTTGGAAAATCTGATTTTTAACCCATCTTTATTCTGCTCTGGGTACTTCACTGGACATCTGAACATCTCTAAAAAGACATTACAATAGTTTCAAAGGGTGCCAAAATGAAGAGGGACACGTTTTTCTGGCCATGAAAAGAGTCTGCAAAAGGAAAAGTTTATTTTTCCTGGAATTCAAAGAGCCAACTGCCTCCATGTTCAGATAACAGCTGATTTTCATATCCTGATAGTAGTGGATTTACTGAGAGCTTTCCAAAGGGAGGAGGAAAAGGGTGTCAGAATCTTGAATAAAACTGGGAAAAGATCACAGTGACTCCATTCTGGGAATGACCAATAGTGGACAAGTGACCACAAACATCCAGAGCATCACTGAGACCTGAAAAGGCTGAATGTCCATGGGGATACCTAAAAAAAAATGCCAGGAGAAGGAAGGCGGCTCTATTGCCACCCCTCTGAAAGCTGCTATTGCTATTAATTATATATTTTATATAACAGTTTTATATAAAATATTCATTTTTTATAATACTCCTAGTTCAGAAAAATGATGCCGGAAGACTGGAGAGGGTTCAGAGAAAACTTTAGGTGAAGAAAAAAATTAAAACATAGCCCAGAGCAGAACTTCTCAAGAATAAAAATACAGAGGATGATGTGATCACGAGCCTAGACCTTGGTGGGACCCAGAAATCAAAAGCACCAATGGATGCTTTAATTTAGCACTCAAAATTATAATAAAACTGAGCCTGGAAAAATTAAAGACAAAAGGCCTAATTTTTGACAGGGAATTGCTCTGCAATAACAACTGCAGGGTAACAGGCTGCAGTTGATTGGATTTTCTGGTGCAGTTGTTTTGCTGACAGATACGTTCCAAGCAGAATTAATCCGGGGACTTCCCATGGTCTTTATGACATTTCCTCAGACTGATCCCAGTGATCTTTCCCAGCCTCTAAACTCTGAATATCTGCACAGCTTTCCTACGCTGTGGTTCATCTGCACTCCACCAGGAGCTCGGGAGAAGAAGCCCTTTTCCCCCTTTCCCAACCCCATTTCCCTGCCGTGGTTTGCAGCCTTTTCCTGCCAGGCTGCTGAGGACGTGCTTAGCACAGGAAGAGCCCGGTGGGGTTCTCACCGAGATAAAAACCAACACCAAGGTGAAACACATGCAAAAAAAAAAAACCCAAAAAAGGGTTTTTGTCTTTAGAAGAAGAGCCTGATTTGCATTTTGAAGAGCCTGATCTCCTGTGTGGAGGTTTACACTCGGTCATGCCCCACCACCTGTGTTTTACACAAGGTGCAAAACACCCCTTCCCTTCTTCCCTTCCCTTCCCTTCCCTTCCCTTCCCTTCCCTTCCCTTCCCTTCCCTTCC